>CAUYRT010078115.1:0-18128 GCA_963574885.1 Lepilemur ruficaudatus
TTCATGAGTGGATTGTTAAAATCTGGTATATGTTCACAATGGAATATTACTCAATTTTAAGAAATGACAGTGAGTTAGCACCTCTTGTATTATCCTGGATTAAGCTTGAGCCCATTATTTGAAGTGAGGTGACACAAGACCCAGAATGGGCCCCACTTGTACTCGCCATCAAACTGGTATTGACTGATTAACACTATGGTGCTCAAAGGGCGGGAGCGAACACTAGGGAATTGGGGGTTGGGGGGTAAACCCACGTCTGAGCAACGTGGGGGGGCACTGTGGAGGGGTGGGATATGCAAAAAAAAAAAAAAAAAAACCTAGCAAAATGACTCTGTGGTATGAGAACACTGACAGTTATCTTTGGAGATAAGTGTTTATAGTGATTGCACCCAGGCAATTCTAGGGTCCTGGTATGGCATTATTTTATAAATTGGGTAGTAATTACCTGAATGTCTTAACTTTGTGATAATACACTGAACTTACACACTTATAATTTTATACTTCTTTGTATTTATGTTATAATTCAATTTTTTAAAAACAAGCATTACAGTTGAAAATTTATGATATCCTTTCAAAAACAGCTTAAACCAATAAATAAACAAAACTGTAGAAAATTTGGGCAGTGTGATCGTATGATGATATGTCAAATAATATGGAAACATAGACTAACATAGACATTTCTGGAAAACAAATAGATTCTATTATGTCACTAGAAGAAACAGAAAAAATGATAGAAGGACAATCATTTATGGTGATGATCAAGGATATTCTTGACTCAAAAACAAAACTAGGATTCATTTGTTTTACAGTAAGTCCTATCAAATTTTCATGAAATAAATAGTCTCTTTCTTGGAGAGGTTATTTCAGAGAATGAAAAATGAGGAAAAACTGCCCAATTCATTTTTGTGAGTCTAGTGCAGAAGTTGGCAAACATTTCCTGTAAAAGGCCAGGTAGTATATATTTTAGGCTTTTGGCCACACATGGTCCCAGTTCATGTTCTTTGTGTATATGTGTGTGTGTGTGTATGTGTGTGCTACAGTACTTTAAAAATGTAAAAATCGTTCTTAGCTCTTGTGTACCTTATGAACTCTTTGTCTAGTAATATCTTGATTGCAAATAGCATAAGGCAATATGAAGTCATTGCAATGGCTAATGACAGGGGGTTTTGTAAATAAAGTTTTATTAGAACACAGCCAAGCCCACTCATTTATATATTGTTTATGGCTGCTTTCACACTACAACAGCAGAGTTGAGTAGCTGCAAAGGAGACTGAATGGCCCACAAAGTGAAAAAATGTTTATTATTTGCTTCTTTACAGAAAAAGTTTGTTCATCTGGCTTAAGAGAATATCCAGGAATTGACAACCTGTTTCCACTTTGATTTTCTCTCTTACTAGTAGCTTTCCTTGCATATTCCTTGCATGCTATTCCTACAAGATAGGCATGCTCCAAACTTTGGGCACTTGAAATTGCTATTGCCTCTGTCTGAAATTCTATTCCTCTAACATCTACATGCTACATTCTTTCATGTACTGTACTAAATTCTATCATAATAATAATTACATTGCAGAGTTAGTTCTATTAATTTTCTCTGTCCCTCATTAGATTATGAGCTCCCTGATCTTGGATTGCATTTTTATTTCTGCATCTTGAAATAAATGCCTAGTCCATTATCTGGTATAAAGTAGTAAATATTAAATATATTCCATAATTATTAACTCACAAAAATATAAACACTATTGTATAGCTCTATTGGGAAAGAGAAAGAAGTAAATTGCAGGCAGGATGAGTGGTAAGAGAGAAAAATCATCACCTTTTATAGTAGAAAGTTGATATTTAGCTGTGGTCCCCAACCCCTGGGCTATGGAATGTTTCAGGTCCATGGCCTGTTATAAACCAGGCCATACGGGTGAGTGGTGAGTGAACAAGTGAAGCTTCATCTGTATTTACAACCACTCCTCATCACTCCCATCACCACCTGAGCTCTGCCTCCTGTCAGATCAGTGACAGCATTAGATTCTCATAGGAGCATGGACCCTACTGTAAACTGCACATGTGAGGGATCTAGGTTGTACGCTCCTTATGAGAATCTAATGCCTGATGATCTGAGGTGGAGCTGAGGCAGTGATGCTAGCGCTGGGGAGCGGCTGCAAATACAGATGAACATTAGCAGAGAGGTTTGGCTGCACAATAAATGTAATGTGTTTGAATCATCCCGAAACCATCGCCCACCCTTGGTCCGTGGAAAAATTGTCTTCCATGAAACTGGTCCCTGGTGCCAAAAACGTTGGGGACTGCTGATATATTGCATGCAAAACTAGAACTATAATATAACAATACAAGCATATTGTTTAGAGATATGGAGGCAATGAAGAGGAGAAAAATTATATTCAGAGAGAAAAGTTGCCTCCAGGGAGCAAAAAAAAAAAAAAAAAAAATGCCAAAAATGTTTAACCTGAATCCAGTGATGAGGAAACAACTGGAAAAATCCAGAACATGAGAAAATCAATTTAAGAAC
The DNA here is from genome assembly GCA_963574885.1 of Lepilemur ruficaudatus. NCBI lineage: Eukaryota > Metazoa > Chordata > Mammalia > Primates > Lepilemuridae > Lepilemur > Lepilemur ruficaudatus. The sequence goes on from CAUYRT010078115.1 coordinate 2,519, forward strand.
TGGCCTGGAATATTCATAAAGCTCAATGTAATGAAAAATGAAAGGGAAGACTATTCTAGAGTAGAAGAAACTAAAGGGACAGAGCAACCTAATGCAGTTTGTGAAACTTGATTGGATTCCTGATTTAAAAAATATATATGTAAAATACATATTTGGAAAAATTGAGAAAATATGAATAAGAATTGTATTTGGATTATTTATATAATTATTAATTTTCTTAGGCATGATAAAATTATTATTTTATAGGAGAATATCATTATTCTTCAGAGATGCATGTAAAATATATGTGGGTAAGGTATCATGATGTATGTAATTTATTGCCAAATGATTCAGCAAAAATATGTGTACAGAAAGATTGCTCAAATGCAGTAAACTATTGCCATTGCATCAGAGTTTGTAATAATAAAAGTTTGGAAACTACATCAATATCCATCAAAAGGAAATGGTTAAATAATTATCTAGCTATACAACTGAATACTAACCAGCTTTTTTAAGAAAAAAAAAAACTTAAAAATCTCTTAATGTAGTGATGTAGGTAGATTTCTAAAATATATGTGATATTAAGTAAGAAAAGTAGGACAATAATTGTGTGTGCATAATTTTAATTGCATAAAATCTCTCCAATTTTTTAATGCTGTTTAATAGTTAACCATTGTGAATGAACACCCATTTTAACAACAACAACAACTAATGTAACAAAGAACAATGAAGAAAGTCCAAAGAATGTAGAGCAGAGGGAGATAATAAGGTAATAACAGAAACAGGAATAAATATAATGATGAGAAAAAAACAAAACCAACATCTGTTTTTCTGAAAAGCTACAAATTAAGCATACTTTTGGCAAGATGGCTCAAGGTAAAAAGAGACAAGACATAAGCAAATCCTAAGAGAAAAATAGGGGTAATAACTAACAACAAAATACAGTTTTAAAAACTGCAATAAGTGGTCCAAATACAAGGCAAATTATTTGAAAAATCAAATTAAATGGATAATTTTCAAGAAAACCTAGATTATCAAATGGTTCAGGGATAAGTATATAATTCAGATGAATTTCTTTAATAGGTAGAAATTAAGCAACAGTTTAAAAATCATAATTAACAAATGAACAAATGCAGATAGATAGTTTTATAGCAGAGACCCACAAACATTTAAGAAAGACGTAATTCCTGATTTTTGCAAACTGCTATCCAAAGTACTAAAAGTGAAAAAACTCCCAACTCTTTTAATTAAGCTATTGTAACTTTGATATCAAGTAATAGAAAAAGACAGTAAAAACAAGGCAAATGAAAGTCCAGTATTACTTAAAATACAGATAAATGCATGCTAAAGTGTAAACAAAAATCCTGAAAATATTAGCAAACTATATTCAACTATGTATTTAATAACTTGTAGTAATCTAGTCAGGCTTATCTCAGAATAGAAAGATAATTTAACAGTCGAGAAATCAGCATTGTGTATTATAGTACACAACTTATGTGTATAAATATAGAATTTACAGTTTGTACACTGGAATATAAATGATATGGAATTTATAATTCTTTAGAATCCTTTAATTGTGACATTGTGTAATTAAAAGATGCTAAAACTTATAAATTCCATGTTTTATACATAGCGTATTATTTTATATATGCATACATAATAAAATATATATTCACATATGCTATTTAACATTTTATCAGAAATTTTAACCAACAAAATAGACAAGAAAAATAAAATTAAAAATCTAAGAATTATAAAAAAATGAACTTTTGTTAGCCACAGATAACGTTATTGTCTAAATAGAAAGTCCATGAGAATCTACCAACAAATATATCAAAAATAATGAGAATGCTTTGTATGGTTGCTCAATATCAGATCACTAAACCAAAAAAAATTACATTTCTAAACACAAAAATTATAAAATATAATCTTTTTAAAAATATTAGTTGAAAAAATGTAGATTACCTAAAAATAAATGAAAACTTTACAGATAATTATAATCTTTACCAAAAGCTTTGTAAGTAGACTTAAATTCATAGTTATAGACCTTTTTCTTGGATTATAATTCTCATCATCTTAAAGATGGCAATTCTTATTAAATGAATTGATATATGAAAGTAAAATCAAAAAGAATTTTATAAAACTAGACAAGTTCACCCTTAAATTTAGATGTTAAGATGAAAAGTCAAGAATATCCAGGACGAATTAGAAAAAATACCTAAATTTAATTAGAAAGAGGAGGACTCAATGGAAATCAAGACTTATTACCAAATCATGGTAATTAAACTAGTGTGACATTGGTATAGAAATAAATAAATACACCAATGCAACAGAATAGAAAGCTTATTAAAAAAGACTAAATTATACATGGAGCCAATGATATGATAGGCAGCATTACAAAATAGTAGAGAGAGAATGGCCTTGGTGATAATGGTGTTAGAATAGTTGGCTATCCATATGGAAAAAAGTTCAATTTGCATTCTTACTCCATACCATATGCCCAAAATATTTTAGACAGATTAAAGGCCTAATTTAGACAGATGAAAAGCTACTTTTTAAAATATTTTACAAGAATATATAGGAGTTAATTTTATATCATCAGAATAGTGAAAAATATTTTAAACATGACAAATAGCTACATGATTTGCTCCCTCTCTGAACAAGTTCTCCCTTCTAACATTACCTAATCAATAAGGCCTTATTTTGGCCATCAGATAGGAAATATTAAGCCCCACACTTAAAGCTTACCCTGCCTTACCTTTCTTCATATCTATTACTGTCACTGCTGAGAGGGGAGAAGGGACTTTGTCTATTGTGTTTGCTACTGTATCCCCAGGAACTGATAAACACTTTAAAATCCAAGGCTATGGGATACAAAGGGAGAGGGTTTGAGAGGTCCAGAGTGTCCATGGCACTATTTATAAACAAATAAAGAGGTAAGTAAAAATGTGGCCCCACCTTGACTAATAATGCTGTGTCATGTACCCATATATAGGAATAGAAATACTGTGAATGTAATTTGTGCCAGAGGTCCCACAGGAAAGAAAAAAAACAGTAATTGTATCTCTGATCTCATAGCAATAAATCTTAACCAGCTACTTTACACAGGAAATGAAAGAGAAATTTTACCTCTGAAGTTGGTAAATATTGCAGATGGAGATACCATCCACATGTTGGTGAGGATATGGGTGAAAGGAAACCTAAATACTGACCTGAGAATGTAAACGTATACAATAACTTCAGGGAGCAATATAGAAATATCTAGAAAAGTTAAAGTTGCACTTGCCCTATAAGTTAGAAATTTCACTTCCAGACATCTGCCTTAAAGAAATTCCCACACAAGTACTCGAAGGACACAAGTGCAAGGATCCTTCCTTTCAGTGATGTTTATAACAGCAAAAATATGGAAACATCACAGGGAAATGGATAAGCTGTGGTTTAGTCCTACTGGTAAAGCGTATGAACCAAATTTGCATGTATTAACTCAAAAATATAAAGTCAAGTAAAAAAGGCAAATTGCAGTAGGGTACACAGAGTATGATACCACTTTTGTAAAGTTTAAAAGTACACAATACAATTTTGCATATTGTTTGTGAATCCATTCCATATATAGTAAAATAACAAAAACACACATGGGGATATTACCAATTCCTGAATAGTGGTTACCTTTGAGAAGGCAAGACAGCAAGAGAGTTACAAAGGTAAAGCTTTGCTGGGATCCTTAATGTTTTATTTCTTTAAAATAAAAATAAGGTGTGAGCTCAAGGAATATGGCAAAATAGCATCTTTTAAATTCAAATTGTACATCCTAAGTTTGTTATATTATTTTCTAACTTTTTCTGTAGGTTTTAATTATCTCATCAATAAAATTAGATTAAATTATACAACAATATAGTCTGACATCTCATTTCTACCTGAAGTTCCAATGAGCATCAACCCTTCCAATAAGAATTCATAGCAAGCACCAGCAAGGGAATTCTTGGAATCCTTGGAATCATTCGATGTGTCTAGTCTTGCCTGTAATTATTTCACTCAACTAAGCCTAAATTCCAGCATGAAAGAGGGAAGAGATTTGGGGAAGAGTGTTTAGCCTCCTGTAATACAAATTTTTATCAATCATCAGGAAATGCCTGAAAGTGCTCTTTGCAACAGATAGTTGAAGTTATATTAAGCCTAAACAAAATAAATCATTCATAAATGAGCAATTTCAAAACACCTCGAGTAAATAAGGTAATTAAAATCTCTCAATTTTTGTACTATGATTCTTCTTAAGAAATAGGTAAACTCCATACAAAATATATAGAAGCAATGTAAGAGAAATTGTAAATACAAGCATAAACATAGGTCCTACGAACATAATTACATAATTCTTGTGATATTTCCATTTCAAAATTTCAACCTATAAAAAAATTGTGAGTCTTGATTTCAATCATGATATTGAGTCATCACAATATAGCCACAAGCAAGTCTCAACTTGGATTTCCACTCCTACTCTTTTAAGAAGCAGGAAATCTTATAATCTCTGAAAAGGATCCACCCTTCATCACTACTGACAACATATCTACAATATGATTTATGTCAAGATTCACTGGAATAATTTGTTAGAGGCCCTGAACTTCACAGTGTGTACTGGAAAAGTGATTATTAAAGGAATTTGCCTGAGGAAATGGTTACAAATAAAATTAAAACATTATGGAAAGGGAGGTAGAGAATCCCAGTCTCCAACATAAACAAATTTACACATTTTATCTATTAAAGAAGACAAGTAATAAATTATGAGTTCAAACCTAGTTAAGTTCAGTCATGAGTTATACAAAAATATCAACATGAAATTCAGGGCCAGAATTCACTAAAACAGTGCTTATTAAAATGACCAACTCACTGTGACAGCTGCCATAAAAAACTCTAAATAATTTCTAAAATCAAAAAGAGTGAAATTATTTTGCTAAAATTTGATTATTTTTCAAATCTGTTATTAAATGTTTGAATTATTTTTATAAATCAAATTCTCCTTCCATTTGAACATCCTTTGAAGGCACATAAATAATTTACAAAGTCACATATGCCTGACTGACAACAGCTCTTAGATGAGAACCTCCACTTTGGACAAGCCAGGCTGGTTCATTGACCTCTTCAGTCTACGCAACTCCCCTGTGCATCTGTCCATTTATTCCTTCCCTTGGCAAGTATTTAATGACTATTTACCATGTTCCAGGCCTTATAGTAGGTGGGAATAAATAGTGGTTAATAATAATGATAGTAAGAGTGTGTGTAGGTGCCTGGCACTGTGTAAGCAATTTAGAGTTCCTCCCATCGTGAAGTTTACAATGTAATAGTAGGAAAGGAGCAACTGGTAACTTTTTTTTTTATTCTCTTATTTTTAAATATCAGAATATTATGGGGGTACAAACGTTTGGGTTATATATATTGTCTTTTCACTGCCTGAGTCAGAGCTACAAGCATGCCCATGCCCCAGACAGTGCGCACTGCACCCATTAGGTGTGTATATATCCATCCCCTCCTCCCCCCCCACCTGCCCGACACCGATGAATGTTACTTCCATACATGCACATAAGTGTTGATCAGTTAGTACCAATTTGATAGTGAGTATATGTGGTGCTTGTTTTTCTATTCTAGTGATACTTTATTTAGGGGAATCCATCCAGGATAAAAACTAGTAAATTTAAATAAGAGCTAAGAGTCTAAATAACAGGGAGATGGTCTGAAAGGCAGGATTGGTGTCCCTGGGAAAGCATAAGAAATTGCCAGTTTCTACCAATTACTTCTTCTCATCTTGCCCCAGTTGCCCAATACTGCTTTTCTCTGAAAACCAATGCTGTGTCCTACCTGCTGTCCTCAGCCTTTTCTTCCCTCTGACACGCTTCTCTCCCATGTCCTGACCAGCTCTTCACTAAAGAACCCGCACTCAGCCTCCATGCTTACGTAAGCATACTTCATGCCATTGAATATGCAGCAACTCACATGAGCGCTCATGCAGAGTTATTTTCTTCCATGAGGTTAGTAAAACCAAATAGAATGCAGGCGTTGCTGATTAAAAGATACCTTTCCCAAAATTCTTACACGCTACTCCTACCCTAATCTGTTCTCCATCATTGCTAGGAAGAAAATGAGAGGAGAGCAGGAAAGAGGAGGGAATAAAAGAAGGGGAAAAGAAGAGAAAGAAAAACAGAGAGGATAAAAAGGAGAGGAAGGAAAGAGAGGGACAACAGCAGGAAGTTCATGCTCTCCATACAAGGAGAAGGAACGTTAGCACACCTTTTTCTTTTCCTTTTTTCTTCTTCCTCTTCTCTCCTTCACTTCCCTCGTGTGTCCCTTCCTACCTCCTTTGGCTACCAATACACATAAATGCACAATTTAAAACTGATATCATGGAATAGCCTCAGAATTCCTTCCTAAATATAGATTATACCGTAATGCAAAAGTCAGCCCCTGGATGCAATCAGTGCTCGATGGTATTGAAGTCACTTTAAGTAAAGGGGACACATCTCACTTCTCTTATTTGCTACAGATTTGGAGAGTAAAGAAGATGACATTTACCTTTGTGCCAGCAGCCATTGGCATTGAGTTTTAACTTTTGCTGAATTTTCTATCACTCCCCTGCCTTTGCCTCTTGCTCATACGTTTGATTTCCCTCACCTCTCTACCCACTGGACACTGCCCCCAGCCCTTTCTCACACACCCAAATAGCAGCCACTCAAAGCTGCCTACTTACATGTGACAAGCAGACTAGGGTGAAGTTTTGGTGCAAATGCAGCTGGAGAGGTGGAGTTTATATACCACAACAACATTGGGAAAAACTTGAAATTGGAAATTAGGTATTTCTGGTTTCAAAGTCTCCTAGCCATTTCTGATGATGTAGATTTGTGACCGCCACCCTCCTTCATGTAGCGTGCCAGCCATTGCCTATATTTCTAGTTGTCTGTTTTCCGTCCCTTACTTTCGTCCTCTCTCTCATTCTCAGGCTGCCTAGAGAAACTCAAAATTTTTTTCTACTTTACCAGTCATAGCCATTTGTTTGCCTTTGCCTCGCTCCCAGCCCAGTCTACTCCTATACCTAGAGATAAACCCAATGGCCCATCATGGTGCTTGTCTCAAAAAACACATTCTTTCCACCTAAGAGAAATTCCCTCTTAGTTCTTAAATTAGCAAGATCCTTTTTCCTCTCGATTACAATTTTGAAAGCACAATTGTAAAAGAAAAACTAAAAAAAAAAAAAATAATAAAGCAAAGGCAAACAAAACAAAGTCTACAAGGAATAATACTGGAAGGTAAAATATGGCATATAATAAATTATTTAAAAGTCCTGACTAATACCTTACAGTAACAGTGCTTTAATGAAACTATTATAATGGAATTCTCTCCAACATAGAGCACAATACAACTTGTATTCCAGTTTGTATGTATGTGTGTGTTTATCAGTTTCTAAAATAGCAGTAAAAATCTAATATATGGTATAATACAATGTGAGGGCAAAGAAAAAAGAATGTTAAAATTTTGGCTAACTGGCAAACAACAGCAGAAACCTCAAAATGCAGGTGTAGTTATAATCCTGGAAAGTCAAATCGATTGTGCGTATCAGTTGAGGGTGTAGGGACCACCTGGGGTGGAGGGTGGGGTGAAGTTAAGTTTAAAAGGTGGAGATGCTGAATGTGGTTGGTGAAGAGAACTTCTAAAGTAGTCACTCAAATGGCAAAATATGTCAATGTGGTGCCTTCGTTCTGCCTTTCCCTAAATCTTTGAATTGATCAGTCTGCTAAGTAAATGAGCAAGCAAGAAACTTAGCAGCTTGTCCTATCCAACCCTACAATGATCAAACTCACAACAGCTTGTGAAAGAACCGAAAAAGGAAAGCCAGGCGGGAGCTAACCGACAACATGCATCACGGGCTGGGGAAGTGTCAATGAACATGGAACAAACATTTTTTTGAAAAAGGAATTAAAGGAAAAAACATCTGATGGTTGTTCGAGAGAAGGCTGAGAAGGAGGGGAAGATGATAGCGAAAGCTCACTGAGAGAGAACGTGGGTGAAGTTTTAAAGTACAGCAGGTAGTTGTGCTGTGCTTGGGGATCATCAAATACAGCATGATGGACAATCACAAATTTCACAAACTTCTAAATTAGAAGTGAGTTTTTAATTTGGTAAAGAGGTCTTTTTTTCCTTCCACTAATGGCAAGTCAGAATGTAGCCATTTCAGTTAACAATCCAGTTGCAACATTCAGTGCATTTGCCATAGCTAGTTCCTTGACCAGATTTTTGCGGCTTAGATTTCTTGATAAGAATGGTGGTAAATTGGGCCAGTTATAGCTTCGGAGTCTTGGTATTCAACATGCCAAAGAAATCAGTAACAGTAGCACCAGCCAAGTATCTTTTCCTAGCAAACTGAGTCAACAATGGTTTGCATTTTAAAAGAAAGAAAGAAGGAACGGTGGGAGAGGGAGTGAAGGAAACTGTTTTTTAAAAATATGTAGATGGCTGGATGCTTTATGGTCATTTTAATTGAAAGTGTGCTATGGTGTAAATGTATGTGCCCACCTAAAATTTCTATTTTGGAAACCTAACACCCAATATGATGGTAATAGGAGGTGGGGCCACTGGTGGGTGATTAGATCACATGGGCAGGGCCCTCATGAATGAGATTAGTGCCTTTATTAAATAAAGAGTTCCCAGAGAGCTGCCTTGCCTCTCCTGCCATCTGAGGATGCAGCGAGGAGGTGCCTTCTATGAACCAGGCAAAGGGCTCTCACCATACCCCACATCCGCCTGCACCTTGATCTTGGACATCCTAGCCTCCAGAACTATAAGAAGTAAAGTCCTGCTGTGTATAAACTACTGAGTCTATGGGATTTGGTTATAGCAGCCTGAGCAGAATAAGACGGAGTGCCATGAAAAAAGTAACCAATTACAATAATTATGGCACATGTTTAAATATAAGAAAGAATGTATTTATTTTTACTTTTTTAAAAAATAGATTTAGGAAGAACAAGTGCAGTTTTATCTCATGGATATATTGTCATAAATTACCTATTTATCTTATCCATTGTCTGTCTTTCCCGCCCATAAACAAACTCTCAGAAATCAGGAAATTTTATCTCTTTCATTACTCCAGCCCCTTTGCCTAGAAAAATGCCACCGAAATAGAAGACATTCTAGTGTCCTTGTTTAAATTGATGCTTTCATTGTCTTTTAAATGAGGGAAAGCCAGACCAGCGCCCATCATTCCTTGTAAACCTCATCTACCATACTTTGAACAGCATACCGCCCTCAACTATTCTCCATTTTCAGGAATCGGTACTTTATGGGGCTCACCCCCTAATGATTTAACACATCCCTGGATTGTACACTTTGCCTCTCAATTTTCACATGGCAAGATCAAATATGACTGGATTACACGCCATATGGAAACCACTCTAATTTGTTAAAATTTTCCTCCCCCTTATAATAGTCATCTTCTGCTATTAATGTTTTACTTTGCTAATCACACATTAACCCACTTAATGTGCACGAAAACCCACTGGGGCATATACTACAATCCCTAGTTTACAGATGAGGGAACAGAGTCTCAGAGAGTTTAAGGAAACTGACAGAGTTGGTAAATCCCATAAGGAGTGATTTGAGCTTAAACATATCTCTCTCTGAGGAGGTACCGAAAATGGCAGAATAGAAGCAGCCTGCCAGCAGGCACAAGCACTTCTCCCTTAGAGCACAATGGGATCTGAGCATGGCAAGTGACCACGGCGCAGTGGGCTCTGACCTGAGTGGCTTTAGGCAACAGCTTTGGCAGGTCCTGCAAGGGGCATGGAGAACTCAGTAGTCCCTGGGCCTCTAGAACTGACCTCTGCCCACCTGACTTGGCATCCGTAGAGCCCCTGAGCATGTGGAACAGACAGCCACGTGCTTAGTCCTGGCTCTGCCCTCCAGGCCCAAACTGCCTCCTACCTGCTCGGCCCTGACACCCCCTTCCAGGTTGGATCAGCCCCGCCATCTTCACAGCCCTGCTTCTGTCTCAGATGCCCTGCTCAGAAACTCTGCTTCAAGCTCTTCCCCAGTCCGGACTCTGAGGCTCTCATGCTGGAGCCCAAGACTCCACCTCTGTGCCTCCAGAACTCCCGCCAGGCCCCAAAACACCACCCCCAAGACTCCAGCACTGCACTTGAACCCCAAGACCCCACCTCGAGCCTCCACCATTGCCACAGGGCCAGAGGAAGTGCTCCACAGTCCAATGCCCAGCCAGACTCCTCCCAGCCTTGAGCCACCAGTACACAGTGACCTGGTATGAACAAATGCCCACAGCCCAGGAACCCACAACAACCTCACCCAGCTGTATCCCCCTTCTCTAACAAATAGCCACATGCAGAAGAATTGAAACAGAGCCCATGTCTCTCACCACTCACAAAAATTAATTCAAGATAGATAAAGGATTTAAATGTAAGGAATGAAACCATAAGCATTCTAGAAGAAAATGTTGGAAAAACTCTTATAGATACTGGCCTAGGCAAAGAATTTATGAAGAAGACCCCAATGGCAATCACAACAACAACAGAAATAAATAAATGAGACCTGATTAAGTTAAAAAGCTTCTGCACAGCCAAGGAGATAATTAACAGAGCAAACAGACAGTCTAGAGAATGGGAGAAAATATTTGCAAGCTATACATCCAACAAAGAATAACCAAAATCTACAAAGAACTCAAGCAAATCAGCAAGAAGAAAAGAAAACATTATTAAAAGATGAGCAAAAGACATGAACAAAAGCTTTTTAAAAGAAGATAGACTAATTGCCAATGAACATGAAAAAAAATGTTCAATGTCACTAATCATCAGGAAAGTGCAAATCAGAACCAAAATGAGATATCACCTTACCCCAGCCAGATGGCTTTTATTAAAAAGTCCAAAAACAATAGTTGCTAGCAGGGATGCAAGAGAAAGGAACACTTATACACTGTTGGTGGGACTGCAAATTTGTTCAGCCTCTAAGGAAAACAGTATGGGGATTCCTCAAAGAACTAAAAGTAGACCTACCATTGGATCCAGCAATCCCACTACTTGATATCTACCCAAAGGAAAACAAGTCATTTTATCAAAAAGACAATTGCACTGGAATGTTTATTGCAGTGCAATTCACAATTGCAAAGATGTGGAAACAACCCAAGTGCCCACCACTTCATGAGTGGATTAGTAAAATGTGGTACATGTACACCATGGAGTACTACTCAGCCATTAAAAAGGATGAATTAATACCTTTTGCAACAATCTGGATGTGACTGGAGACCATTTGCCTAAGTGAAGTGTCTCAAGAATGAAAAAAAAACACACCACCTGTACTCCCTAATAAATTGGAACTAACAATAAGCCCACATGTGCACAGAGGGAAGTAAAACTCAGTGGAAATCAACCAGAGGATGAAGAGAGGTGGGAGAAGGGGAGGGGTAAAAGCCTACCTTATGGGTACTATGAACACTATTTGGGTGACCAGTATACCTTTAGCCAGGACTCAAGCATTACAAAAGTGATCCATGTAACCTAAAACATTTGTACACTCTTAATATTTTGAAATTTAAAAAAGCTTCAAAAAAAAAAAAGATGTCTTTCTCCTAAGTTTATGTCCTCAGCACTCTGCTATATGTCCTCCTCAACTGTGGAAAACCTGACATCATTTTTACAGAGTTTTGAAGTCTTAAAACTACATATTTTCTTGGATCCCTACAGAAAAATTAGTAGTTGAGATATATAAAAGCATGTCTAATCTGTACAAATTTCAATAATGACAAGCGCTTTTTTTATGTTTCTTATAATATGTGCAAACTCCAAATATAGCTTTGCAGCCAAACATCCTCTATGTTGTTGCAGAAGGCAGTCATCAGTTCTGCTGATAAGGGATGGTGCAAGAATAATCAGGATATCCATTTAAGATTTAAGTCAGACCCAAGAAGAAACTGATTTATAAAATTGACTAAGTAAAAGAGCAAAGGGCCACTCTCAAAAGAATATAAACATTGAAAACAAAAGGAGAAAGGAGATTAAAAAGAAACATTTGAGTCAGCACAGGTTCTCTGTAGTAAAAAATAAATTAAAAATAAAAATGGAGAGGACATCCTGAGTATGAAATAAAAAGTCTTCTGGATGACCAACATCAGCTCACATAAAATGCCCTCAGAGTTAGAGCTGCATTGTCTTCAGTGGATTCCAGAGGGTCTCGTTTTTCTGACATCTCAATATGCATATTGCATCTTCCTAAACAACAAATGCTCACACAGAAAAGACGTTGTTTGGAGCTCAGCCAAGGAGATTTATTTACCAGTTTATAGGAACGAGTCTATATTTTATACTTGCATTTTTATTGAGATCATTATTTTAGCCTCACAAATATTTTTCAAAATCTATTCTGACATTTTCCTTTTTTGACTATCTGAAAAGTGTCAGAGCTCGACTCCTCACTTTTACAATATGCTCTTCCGTTTAGCATATGAACAGTTATGTCTAAAAAGTTTCCACCAGATCATAACAGAAAAATACCACTCTGTTTGGTTGAATGCATTGCATAAATAATTTCCAGTGATTATCTCCAAGGATATTTTATAGTTGGGGACTTCTATCATTCTCCTAGTTTAAAAACAATTATATTTAAAATACATCCCTAATGATTGCCCAGGTATAGGTTTCTTGAGAATAGTAATCATGTGCCTAATTGACAAACCACTTTATCATGTCCTTTCTATTGCTTTTGTTGATTAATAACTCTTTTAATTGACTGAATTGCAGTATGCAAACATAATATTTGAAAACTAGGAAAAGCTAGAGATTTTAAGGTATCAATTATACTTAAATCAAATCCTACAAAATCTAATTAAAAATACAATTCTATTTCCTCATTACCTAGGGTGAATAATCAGGGGCATTGATCATTTGCTCTTTGCTTTAGTTGCAATTGTTACAGGCACCAGTTTTGCATGTTATAGTGGAGTCAGTATACCTATCTTATTTAACGCGAATTGCTCTGTGCCATAGATCAGGGAGGGAGACATGGAGGCAAGTTGCAGCTTTAGCTAAAGTCATTAACTTTTAGTTCCTTAGAATCAGTGCCTGCTCCAACAAGTTAGAGAACCTTGGGCTCTTGTATTTCTGCAAATCTTTGTTAAGAAGAATAAGATTTTTGGTAATCCTTGGCACAGTGAGAAAAAAGCATTCAAAACTACTGTAGTCAAGGGATAGAAATTCTTAAAGGGTCAACTGAATTCAACCAGAATCTGAAATTTTACTACACTCAATGGATTTTGATGTATTATGTTTATTTTAAGCAGAACCAGGTGGCCAACACAAAAGATACATTCATTAGAAACCCATTCTCAAGGTGTATCTATGTGCAGCAAAAACAAGCACCTCCTGGAAGACAATGCACAAATGAAAATAGTTGGCCTACAAATGTGAAGTATCAGAACATTCACAGGATGATTTATTCTGATCTTCAGATACTAAAATAAGGTTTGAATTCACAAAGAACTTCAGCTGTAACTGTTCATTTACTCTCTTGACATTGGTGATATCATTGTCAACAATTGTGTAACTAGATCTTGATTAAACTTAGGTTTATTTTAATGTGAAAAGCATCTCATTAAGATGATCCTAATTGCTAACATTTTGGAGTGCTTGCTACGTTCACTTAAGTGCTTGGCATTTATTTGTTCATTTAGTTCTCATAACAAGAGCATTAGAACTTACCCCAATGGGTTGTCCTGAGTTTATGTCTAATGAGTTTATATATGTAAAATGATTGGTTTCTGGCACATAAAATTTTCATAAGTGCTAAACATTTGGCAAGTATAATTATTATCCACATTTCGCAGTTGGAGAGAAACTTTAAATTATAGAGCTTCCAGGATCATGCTCTTGTCCGCAATTCTGTGGTATGGACTGAATGAAAGTAGAAGACATGTGCCTAAGAAATAGAATACAAATCTCTTTAATGTCTGATTCTTTTCCCATACGGTTCTACTCCATTGGTTTTATTTTTTGCTAACATCCGTTTCATACTCTCTCTGACAATAAGCATTCGTTGCTTCAGAGTGACCTTTGAGTCCCAGTGTAAACTACTTCTTACTCTGGAACGACTGCCAGGAAAGCGTATTGTATATTATGTGTATTGTTTGTTTCAAGCTATACCCATTTTCTGAAGCTTTCTTGAGTTTACTCCATCTCTTTTCAATCTCTGACCTGTCTATATAATCCCTGACCTCTTAATATTCCTTCTCATTTTTTTCTTTGCATTGAAAAGTATGATTAGGAATACATCTGTTATTTTCTCTTTTGGATTCTTGAGAAGTAGCAACTTCATCTGAAGTCTCAGTCATTATTCTGTACAAAGCCCCAATTTATTATAAACTTTAAATCTCTAAGAATGCCCGCATCAAGAAGACTTCATCTTTGCCAACATGTTCCAACGAACGTCGGTCTTATCAAATAAAATTATTTCAAAAATCTGATTGAAAAATTCAAATTTCTAAACATACTTAATATTGCACAATTGTGAAGTATATTTCCAGGATTCAAATGACTTCTTGTTCTCCATTTAACAGGTCTGAATTTCCAAAGCAAAAACATACCTTCTATCCATTAATAAATTATATGTTGTGTGCCTAGCTACTGAAGTAGAGTGTATAATTACACAAGGAGCCCACGATGTTCATTCAAATAATAAATCACCGAGATATTTAGAAAGTATTGTGCCATGCATGAATCAAAACTTTTATTAGAATCATAAGATGTTTTACTTATGTTACACTACAGTGACTGTGAAATATCACACAGATTTTCAATATGAAGTTATGTAATTTTCTGATTTACATTTGATACATATTGATACGACAGTCTTAAACTCCAGAAGGATCCTTACAATAGAGAGTGACTGTAATAGATGAAGAGTGGCTCTCTATGTTTATTTTGTACCAAGTATTAATGGGACATTAGGCAAATGATTTATATTATCTACGTCTCTATTTTCTCATCTGCAAAATGGACAGATTAATAAAATACTGACTTATTTCTACATTTTTATCAAAAATTTCTAAATATTCCATGTAATTTTTTAATGACTGGAAAAACATTATTCATAAGAAGGATTTAATTTAGTCACCACATTCCATATTCAATATCTATGGCATTCATACTTCATCATTGAAAATTAATAGTACAGTGCTACATTTCTGTCAGAATGATAATATAAGCTATAAGCTATGCTATTCTGAGCAGTTTTATAATTTACCTTACTTAAGATATTTCTATAACAAATATTTCCTTGATCTTTATAGAAAAATAATCTATTAAGAAAGATTGAGAAGCAAAATGAGAACAGATACATGTTGCACATAACTTTTCAATGGGGTACTTTTTAAAGAAATGAACTAGTTCACTAAAGTAATTACAAAAAGTAAATATATTTTCAGAGAGGCAGAAGGAAGAATGGTGGTATTTTAGGACAGTTTGTTCCATTATTAGGATATAAATATTCCTGCCAAATTCTCCCTCTCCCCTTTGCTTCTAGACCTCTGCTTTTCTACTCTCAATTTACAAATGCTAAGTGATCTAGGAGACACATCAAAAGGCAAACACAAATATGT
>CAUYRT010078117.1:0-16163 GCA_963574885.1 Lepilemur ruficaudatus
GTCACCCTGAGGGTGGCAGGTATGCACCACAGGAGTTTCAGGCCCTGTACTGGGAGGTATAGCGTATCTATGTTAATGGCAGCTTTTGATCTGCTAGCAAAGAGGAATCTGTTCCAACATTGGACACACACACACACACACACACACACACACACACACACAGATCCTCACCATCGGACAATTGTATAGAGCCATACTAATTGGTTCAGAGAGGACCAAGGGACATCTTATGGACTTCCATAGCTCTCACCTATCAATTTAATTCAATTTGGCAAATATGTTCTTAGACCTACTATGCTCCAGTGGTAACTAAGCTTCGCAGCTCACTAGTGTCTTTCTGAAGGAACTCTCAGAATCAGAAAGTGACATGTCTTTACTTTGTTTTCTCTGAGGGTGCAGTGCCAAGGCAAGGGAGTCCTTATGTCTGGTATGAAGATTACCAAGATCAAAAGTACCTTAGTGAACATCATCATGAAAACGGGAATACTGTGTTTGGAACACACAATAAGGTCCAGTTCTAGTAAGTGTGAACAGAGAGGCCAGTTTGACATGATTCACTCAAACTCAGACTGTGTTAGGCGAATCCCATAGCGTCTGGTGCTGGTCCCTCTGCCCATCTGCCCTTGTTCTAGCTACAGGGACATGAGAGTCACCCAGGGTGGGCCTGGGCAGCTGTGAACATGGAGGCTGGGAGGAGAGATACTTGTCTTTGAGAGGCTGTTTCCAGAACAAATGTAGCCTGGTAAACGTTCTCATGATTGGGCCTTGCCTAGGGCTGAGGTGCTTCTCTGCAGACTGCTGCTGGGCCCTGAGAATGGGCCATCCCTCTGGGATAAGGCGCAGCATCTGTCCTGGCACCTTTAGCCCTGTGATCACCAGCCCAGCTACTCTTATTTAGCCAATGCCAGGTGTCAGGCTGCAGAGACCAACCCTTCTCCACGGGCTCTGAGGCCACTTCCAGTAACTGGGCTATGGGACTCGAGCACTCCTGCTTTTCTGGGATTAGTAGCTTGAGGTGGTGATGGGAGGAGAACGCTTTTCCCTGGGACGGCATCCGGACACCTGCCCTCACTCTCGAGCAGAGCAGCCTGTGGCGGGGAGCACCTGTACCTCTCGGGCTGGCCTCGCACCCCTCACTGCCCCGTCCTTTCGCCGCAGCTCCGGCAGTCGGAACCCCTACAGCGACAGCCCTGCTTCCAACTCTGCACAGGAGAGGGCCAGGGAGCTGCTTCCAGAGAGTCTGCGCACTGGGGCCCGGAAGAACAAGGTAACCTGCAGTGACATGGGTTGGAGGCTGTGCCGACACCGCTGCCAGCAGTGGCAGGGCAGGGGCTGTGGGGATGGGCCTCTGTGGCCAGCTGTCTGCAGGAGCCTGCGCCTCCCTTCTTGGCAAAGCCTCCACTCACACCTCTCCCTTCCCTGCCTTCCTGCTTCAGTTTCACAGGTCTGAGGCCCTGATCTGGCTCTTTGCATTTTTGGCAAATTGGCAGTGTCAAGAAATGTCACCCAAGTCATCCAAGGTGCTGGGGAAGAGGCAAGGTTGCCACCAGGTGTTATGTGCTATGGACCCCCGGGGATTACCAATTGGGTTTACCTAGGGAGTGGAAAGTGACTAGAATCTTTTAATACAAGTTTGAAAAGCAGGGCTTGAAACCTTTCCTGACTTTTCCACCTCTGTCCTCTAAAACCTTACTGTGTGTATCAGCTGGGCCACAACACGGAGCTCTTAATTTTTTAAAATAAACTTCCGATTTTGGAATAATTTTAGATGTATGGAAAATTTGCAAAGATACTACAGAGATGAGGTCTTACTTTTTGATAGTCTTGTATTAATTTTGTCTCCCTTATTAGATTCCTATGATTTTTTGAGGGCAGTTTCTTTTGTATACTTAGTGCTGAACACTGCAGGGCACATATTATTATGACTGATAGTAACAACACAATAACGGCAGCTACATACATGTGGACAGCACTTTACAGTATGCAAACAGCTTTTCAATTCATTATTTTACTCATATGCTCCCAGAATGTAAGTTCCATAATTTTTTGGTACACCTGTATCCCAAAGGAAAGCTCAGCCTCTGGAGCATAATAGGTGCTCATTAAATAGTTGGTGAATGAATACATGAGTAATACTTGAAGTATATAGGGCAGATATGATGAGAGTATTGAGCTCAGGGAACCTAATTACTTGTCGAAGGTCACAGCAGCTGCGTATTAGACAAAGCCAAGATTCCAATTCAAGGCCCCCAACCCTAGGGCCTGCACTCTCCACTGCGCCATAATATATCCTTTGGCAAACACCTGTCAACTAAATTATTCTTTCTCCTCCTTTCAACACATCCACGTTCATGAAATGTACTGGAAAGTTTGAATTTTGTTTCTTTGAAGGAGCACTTGAGAGGACCAGCCCTCTGAAACTTACTCCCATGTGTCTGCCTTGTTTTCAACTTGCAGCCACCATCGACCGGTGAGTCCAGCCTCCTCTGGCAGCACGAGTCTGGTCTCAGCTCCAGCAGCTATGAGCTCAGTCAGTACATGGCAGACGCTGAGCAGTATGATTCTACGGCTTCAGCCGCTTGGAGCCCAGTTCAGGCCGGTGAGTACCAAAGTGGTCACAGGAGTCGGTTGAGTCTGATGAGGAAGGCTAGGTGGCAAGTCTCTGGGAAATCATCCTTATCCTGCATCTCCAAGAATGGATCACTGTTTGCCTGATTCACTTATGTAGGTCTCCTCGGTGGAGGGGCCAGTTTTGGCTGTTTCCTACCTTTTTCCTTGTCATGGAGAATCATCATAGCTGATTCTTGGAAGGGAACACTGCCCACTGCCATCAGCAGGCTGGGAGAGGAGGAGGTGCTTTTAAGTAGCATGTGAAGAAAGCAAAGACCAGAGGGAATTAGGAAAAGCAAAAGTAGGACACAAAACATAATTGCTTTGTCTGGATGCGAGAGACTTGTCATGAGTATAGAGGCTGCAAGAGCCAGAGACTCCTTGGCCGCTCGCTGCCACTGAGAGTCTGGGCTGGGTGCATTATCGTTCAGATGGAACCATCAGATGCATGCATCGTGTTCTGACACATTCTCAGAGGCTTATATCTGACTGGAGCATGGAGCATGGGCTGCTTCTGATCCTGGAGCCCACTCAGAATCTTGTCTTGGTCCCAAGGTGGAATTTGGGCAGAAATATGTCTGTGGCATATTTCCGAACTGAAGAAAAACAGCGGAAGTAATGCTAACAATGTCCATCTGTGTCTGTTGGTCAGAGGATGTCTCCGCAGCTGGTCCCAAAGCACCCATGAAGTTCTACGTCCCTCACGTACCTGTTAGTTTTGGACCAGGAGGTCAGCTGGTGTGTGTGGTTCCCAGCTCACCCACTGATGGGCAAATAGCCCTTATTGACCTGCACAGCGTGGAGGTAAACAAGACCCTGCGTCCTGCAATGCTGGCACACTGCTCACCCAGCTCTTCCAAACCTGTGTACCCTGCTGCCCTTTGCCCGAACCCCAGCGTCTCTAGGAATGGGGTGATCTTGTGGGGCACTGGGTCATCCACCTACTAGACTGGGGGAGGTGCAGGAATGGATAGTGCTCTGCTCTGAAAGAAGTGATGCTAGACCTGAGTTTTTCCTGAGATGCTAATGGTTCATCTTAGCAACAAAATAAGTCACTTTTGTCCTTCTCTCTCCGCAAGGCACCGAGCCACATCGTAGGACCTCGGCCCAGGGGTCTGATGCTAGACTTGATTGAAAGGGGTGGACACAGTCTTGAAGACCAAATCTAATTTTTTGTTCCAGATTATTCTTAATGATTCCCAAGAGCAAGAGGAGATGAGAATTTTCTCAGGACCCCTGATCAGGTAAATTGAGAGGTGCTGAGCATGGGCTTTTGAAACCTAGAAAATCCTCCTGCCCAGATCAGCTTTTTTGGGGGATTGTTCTTGGTTTCTGTGGAATAAAATGCCTATCCTTGTTGGAATAGAATTCTCTGGGCTGCAAGATAGAACCAAATATGCCCTGAGCCATTTTGTCAAGCCATTCAATAGTTGAAGGAGAGAAAGAAAATTAGCCAACAGTTTAGACATTTAATATCAGTTCCATTCTGCAGCGGTTACATGGTAGGAAGTTTTAGTGTTCTGTACACTTGATAGATATTAGCAGGTAAGTGGAGCACAGCCTGGGAAGTCATAAACAAGTGGATCATAGTGGAAAAAATTCTTGGAATAGTGGCTTTTTTCTGGAGAGAAACAACATTGGCAGCGTTCGAGTTACTGAACAGTGTGCTCGTCTGCCCTCTGCAGGACTTATCTGGAACTGCTTTTAAATTCCTAGTCGTATTTCAGATATTCAGGGCGCTTTTGTTGAGGGGTGTCCTGGCTAGGTGACAGAGGACCTGGGTCCTAGTCCCAGGCATCCTACTGAATGGTGGTACCATGGTAGACAAGTCATTTAGCCCTCTCTGAGCCGTAGTTTTCCCTCAGAAGTGGTGTAACACCCGCTTAGTCTACTACAGGCTTGGCCGTGGGTCTCAAGTGATGCTATGCGCGTGGAAGCCTTTTAAATGCTATCACTACTCTATACATGTATTCTTATCAGGAAGCTCCCCTCCAAGAAGGTCCCAGATGGTATCGGGCAGCTCCTTCAAGTAAAAATGAGTGTTGTCTCTTTCTTACACAGGTGTGGGATAGAGAACTGAGTTGGGCATTGGGGTGCTGGTCCCAACTGGGCTTTGTTTCTATTGGATGATCTCAAGCAAAACATATTGCCAGTTTATTGAGCACTTAATGTATACCACACAATGTGCTAATTCCTTTTTGTATGGAGGTAGTTCTTTTGTTGTCCCTATTTCAGGGGAAAAGCTCAGGCTCAGAGGAGGTAAGAGACTTGTCTAAACTGAGACAGGGCAAGCTCAGACTTAGACCCAGGTTGTCTGACTCCAAAGTCTATGCTCTTGCCTGCAGTGACTTTGGGTCTCTGGGCCTCAGTTTCCTCATCTGTAAAGTGGAGGGGGTGCCCGAGAGAATCTCTGAAGTCCCCTTCTGTTCTACAAGGAAATAACTATCCTGTAGCTACAGACTCATCACCTTGCCC
This sequence comes from Lepilemur ruficaudatus, assembly GCA_963574885.1. Lineage (NCBI taxonomy): Eukaryota > Metazoa > Chordata > Mammalia > Primates > Lepilemuridae > Lepilemur > Lepilemur ruficaudatus. The sequence goes on from CAUYRT010078117.1 coordinate 5,086, forward strand.
CCAGCCCAGCCCACGCCCACTTGCTGGGGGAGGGCCCCGGCGTCCTGAGCCGGGGCAGTGTCTGCCCCCTCAATCTTTGCTCCCTGGTATTTTTCTGTAGGGAAGATGTACACAAGGTGGATATCATGATGTTTTGCCAGCAGAAAGCAGCTCAGAGCCGCAGACCTGGGACACTGGGGAGCAGAGACTCAGCTCTACTGTGGCAACTCTTGGTTCTCCTTTGTCGCCAAAATGGGGTAAGCGTCTGCTTTCACGGGCAAGCAGATGCAGGCTGGACTGAAATTTTAAGTCTTCGTAGGATAGATAAGATTTGATTTATGGCATGATTATGAAAAGCAATATTAACCGGGCATGGTGGTGCATGCCTGTAGTCTCAGCTACTCAGGAGGCTGAGGCAGGAGAATTGCTTGAGCCCAGGAGTTCGAGACCAGCCTGGTCAACGTAGGAAGACCCCATCAATAAATAAATAGGTAGGTAGATAGGAAAATAAATGAATAAATATCTAGCTAGCCAGCAAAGAAGCCACTGGGGAAAAATGGCTCAAATGTTGATGCCAATTTGCTAATGTGATCTTTTCCCCTGATGCTCTTCTCCCCTGGCTTGGGGTTATTGTACAGTTCCTGGGTCCCTATACCAGCCAGAGAACACACCTGTGCAATTGTGAACCTTACTGGTAAGCTTGGTGGCTCCTGATAGGAAGAATATAACCAATTGCTGAAGTTTGAAATAGAGTGATCCAAGGAAGCACTGCCTTGTGCTTGCAAGACTGGCTTCCTTGTGAAGAAGGCAGACGCCCTGGTGCCTTCCTTCTCCGGCTTGGGTGGCCAGTGTGGGGCCTGACTGGAGTCTCCCTCAGATGATGCTCTTTGCCTTACAGTCCATGGTGGGGTCTGACATTGCCGAGCTGCTGATGCAGGACTGCGGGAAGCTGGATAAGTACAAGAGGCAGCCGCCTGTGGCCAACCTCATCAATCTGACCAATGAGGACTGGCCAGTCCTGAGCTCCGGGACCCGGAGCCTGCTCACTGGGGAGATCCCCCCCAGTGTGGAGACGCCTGCGCAGATCGTGGAGAAATTCACTAAACTGCTCTACTATGGAAGGAAGAAGGCAAGTATGCCCTTCCTCCATACTTGTTTTAAAAAAGTAACCACCAAAAAAAAAAAAAAAAAAAGTAACCACCATCCCTTTCCACCACTCTCACTTCCTCCAATTATATGACCGGTACACACTCATTTTAGGGAGCATATGAGAAGTTCAGAAAGGCACAAGAAAGAAAATAAAAACACCCATAGTCCTACTATTAAAAGATAACGAACACCTGGTAACACTTTGATATGTTTACTTCCAGCATTTTTCTATGCATATGTATTAAAAATAAAATAAAATTACATATACAATTATTTATTTCTTTTTTAACTTAAGATTATATGGTGAAATACCCCTATGGCATTAAACGTGCTCCAGTAGCACTATTTAAAAAATGGCTGCATAATGTTCCATCATACGGATGTATCATATTTTATTTAATCAATCCACTATTATTGAATATATAAGCCATCTACAGTTTTGTCAACCATTATGAATTATACCATCTGCACATCCTATTACTTAAGCCTTTGGCTGATCTTTTATTTTTTTAGGATAGATTTCTAGAAGTAGAAATATTGTGTTAAAATGTATGCACTTTAAAAATGTTCTTCACATGTACACACCACATTAGTTTCCAGAAAGTGTGTTTACAAATGATACTCTTGCTACTCTATCTAAGGTTTGCCTACCAGTATCAAATACAGGTGCTCCTCAACTTACAATGGGCTTGCATGCTGATAAACCCATCATTAAATTGAATATATCGTAAGTCAAAATGCATTCATCACCTACCGACCATCATAGCTTAGCCTAGCCTACCTTAAATGTACTCAGAACAATTATCTTAGCTTATACTTGAGCAAAATCATCTAACACAAAGCCTATTTTATAATCAAGTATTGAATATCTCATGTAACTTATTGAATGCTGTATTGAAAGTGAAAAACAGAGTGGTTTACAGGTACTCAAAGTACAGTTTCTACTGAATGTGTATTGCTTTCGCACCATCATAGAGTCGAAGAATCATGAGTTGGGGACTCTCTGTACTTTAAACAGATGAAGAGTGATGTTTGGTTTAATTTTGAAGTTGAGATCATACTTTATAAAATTCATAAAAATTTAAATATTTGAATATATGATTAAAATAAATTGGAATAGATTTGATTTAAAAATTAAAAGATAAAAAACATGTAATGGAGAAATGATGCCCCACCCCGCAGACGCCCAATTTCTCTCTGAAACAGTGGGAGATGTTTTATGCATATGGAATTTTTTCCCCCTTTTCTTTCCCTTGTAGCATACTATATACCATTTCTGTACCTTCTGTTTTTCATTTGACAGAATATCTTCCAAAACACTCTCTATTGGGGTTGACAGACTTTTTCTATAAAGGGACACATAGTAAATATTTTACGCCTTGTAGGCCATAGGGACTTTGTTGCAACTACTCAACTCTGCCCTTGTCGTGTGAAAGCAAGCCACAGACAATACAGAAATGAATGGGTTTGCTGTGTTTCAATGAACTTCATGTATGGACATAGAAATCTGAATCTCATATCATTTTCATAGGTAGTGAAATATTATTTTTCTTGATTTTTTCCAATTACTTAAAAAGGCAAAAACTATGCTTAGCCTATGGGCTGTACCAAAATAGGCAGTGGGCAGGATTTGGCCTTCCATATTTTGCTGACCTTTACTCTATATCCTATATAAATACCTTCCTCATTATTTCTTATGTTGGCATTGTTTTCTATGGTTAAATTATAATTAATTTAAACCCCCTGTAGATTGACATTAAGATTATTTCCAATGATCTTTTGCTATTACAAACAATGCTGCAATGAATAATCACTGTCATTTTGCCCAGTGTGAGAGAACACTTCCGGAAGAGGAAGTGTGGGTCAAAAGATATATTGGGTTGTAATATTGATACATATTGACAAATTGCCTTTTTAAGAGGTTGAACCCATTCACTCTACCAGCAATGTTGCCCTGTGCCTGTTTCAGTGAGTGCAACAATGAGTTCCTGTTTCCCTAAATTCTCACCACAGTCTGTTTCCAAACTTTTTGATAGGTGCCAATATGAGAAGTAAAAAAAAAAAAAAAAAAAAAAAAAAATTAAGTGTAGTTATTTGCATTTCTGTTAATATGAATGAAATTGAATATCTTTTAATTTTCCACATTTTTCCATTGTGTCTTTGATCCTCACTTATTGATTTGTTGGAGCTCTTTATGTTTTTAGAACTTTCTGCCAAAATCACAACTTTTGGGGGGTCACATTTAAAAAAGCTTTTCCTACTTCAAAATTAATTTATAAAAATGAAATTAAAGTATTTTTGTGACTTCACATTTACATTTAAATATTTAGTCTCTTGTTTTTTTGTATATGATATTCTTTTATTTATTTATTTTTAAATTTATTTCTAATTTTTCCCATTTATTTTTTAATTTGTATGTATTTATGGAGTACAATTTTTTTTCTCATACTCATCAAACTTTATTTATTTCAAAACACTAGAGGGGTATGAGTGTTTCTGTTACATGAATACATGAGTGCTATTTTATTACATTGATACATTGTGCTGTGGTGAAGTTAGGGCCTTCAGAGCATAAATCACTGAAGCAACCCACCAAGCAACCGCTCATCATCCACCTTGAATTTGTTTTTTCACTGTATACCAGGGACTTGTAATTTCACCAGTGATTCGTTTATTCAATAAACATTTATTAGCAACTATTACTTTTAAGACATTGAACCCAGTGGAGGACACAGAGATAAATCAGCCATGAACTCTTCCCTTAAGAAAGATAAATAATGACCATGACAACAACAGCAACAAAAGCAAAAATTTTGAAAACACTTGCTACCTGCCAGGCACTTGCTTACCATTTTACATGCATCATCTTCATAGAAACCTTGTACATTAGGTTTTCCTTCTTTTATATATTTACGGGTGAGTGAAGTTGGTAAGTAGTAGAGCCAGGGTTTAGATCTAGGCAGTCCAATGCCTGAGCCTGGGCTTCTAACCACCCACACGCCATCTTTCATGCCTTGACCTCCAGGTAAGCTAGAGATAGATGGAGAGCTGCTGGAGTTCAGAATCATTTACAAGGAGATGGATGTCAATGCTTCAAAACATTTATTCATATTGGTCTTATTTCTGGCATTGTGTGAAATTAATACTCTTAATATAAATTCTCAATTTCTTCACTTATTCTTAAATTATAGTTTTGGAGGAGCAGATTTTTGAATAAACTTGGTGATTCCCAACCAAGCATTAGTAACTGCTTTAGAAAAAGATTATTAAATAGCTCAAACATACAAAAGGAACAACTCTTAATGTCATTTTTTTTTACTTGCATTGTACGTGTGCCTGAATTCCCTAAATGTGTCTGCTTACATTTGCACCCTCGTTCTCTTCAAATACGAATACCGGGGGGAGTATTACAGAACTTTCCAACTGGAGGTGGAATTACCTCGTTAGTGACTTCCTATCCAAAAAATCATATTATTTTAATATGAAGTTATTAATCCCAGCTCAAAATAAGCCATTAGTAAATAATTCCAAAAATTGAATGAAATGGTATTTGCGTATGTTTTAAAATTTGAACTGCTTCACCTAGTTAATGGTGTTGGTAATTTGGCATATGAAAGTATTTGACAGTTAACAAGCAAGCAGTCATAGTATTAGGTGGGCAGGTTAACTGCCACATATACCGACTTAACTGTGACAGTGGTTCGGTCCTATTCCTGTGAGAGCACTGGGCAGGCGAGCGCATCGGCGGGGGCCTCCTCCAGGGAACCAGGAGGGACTCAGCACATTGGAGGCTCTACTATCTTCAACTTGTAGTTTCTAAAGTTTCCCAGGAGTCCTCTCCATTCCAGGCAACCAGATGGGGAAAAGCACACGGAGAACTGGGTGTGGGTAGTTTTATGGGCTAAACCGGGAAGCAGCACACAGTACTCCCATTTCCATCCCAGGGCCTAGAACTTAGCCACATGTACGTGCAAGTGAGATGGGACATGTAGTCCAGCTCTTTGCCCAGGAAGGAGAACAGAGATTTTGGTGAGTAACTGGCAGTCTCCGCCACAGTTAAAAAAGGCATTGTTCCTTTAATATGCCCCCAGGAATACCACTTTGCCACTTGTGTTTGGAGACTCAGTTCTCGGGGGAGGTTATTGTCTCACTTTTGGTGCTTAGGTTCGTTCGAATGTTTGGTAACTTTTGCAAACGAGATAGGGCTAACTGGCAATGTGTTTGAGGGAAGCTAATGGAATGGCATTATGGACTTTGACAAAGTGAAGGCCAAAGAAAGATACTGGGCCAGGTAGAGCCTGGATCCTTGCTATTCCTTTTTCATGTTCAGATCTAAGGCCCTAAGAGTATTCTGGAAGCCCAGCCTCTACTGTGCATGATGTAGCCGTGTCTGAGTGCAGGAAGTTGCCGTTAGAGGAAGCGGGTAAGGCGCTGTTGACTGTGGTGTTTGGTTTTCAGGAAGCCTTGGAGTGGGCCGTGAGAAGCCACCTGTGGGGCCACGCTCTGTTCCTGGCCAGCAAGATGGACACAAGGACCTACAGCTGGGTCATGAGCAGGTGAGTCGGGACTTGCAAAGCAGATCGATGGGGCAGCCAGGGCTCCCCCCAAAGGTGGTGCTGAGGGTGGGGACAGATGCAAGATACACTGAGAAGCCACACACTGCAAGCGCCTCTCCCAGTTCTCTTTTCTGAGCTGAAGATAGCCTTTCTCTTCTCCAGATTCTTATAACCTAGACACAGATGCCTTCTTTCTACCTGCGAATTTGATTAAAACATTTTAGTAAAATTTCCCAGGGCCAGAGTTTCCAAAAATTAAGTATATTTCTAAACTGCGGTCATCTTCTCTCTTTGGGAGGGGCTATTCTAGCTAGTTCCAATAGTGAGGGAAAGGTGATCACTTGAGTTTACCTGATAGGGCCTTAGAGCTGAGGGCTTTGGTGTGGGGAGTTGCCTGCTGCTTAGGTTAGTCTTGCAGTGGGGGTGTGGGTGGTGAGAGGTGGTGGGGAATGGGGTAGCAGGACTGTGAGCCATGCCAGGAAGACGAGTAACAGGACTGGGAATTAGATGCAGAAGTCTACATCTGCGGCAGTGGAGGGTGCTGAGACCGAGGGGTGTACTGGGTTAGAAATCATGCCAGCACACCGTGATCTGGGCGCCAGGGTGGAGGACGAGGAAGGACGTCCAAACCAGGACGAGACAGGGATGGAAGGAAGGGGGCATCGCAGCCAGGCATTTGGAATAAGGTAGATGAACAGTAAAAGAGAGTCAGGATGGAATGGAGGCAGCGGGTGCAGGGGAGCTGGGCAGAGAAGGCTTTCTGAATGAGTCCTCCAGGGACAACCCTGCGGGGGTGGGGCGGGGGCCGCCTGCAAGGAGCAGCCTTGGGTCAGACAGTGGGAAGGGTGCTGCCCCCAAGCGTCTGCCATACAGTGCTGGTTAAAGCTGTGAAGCTGCCCTCTGGCTTAATGCGTGTTGGATTATCTGTGAATCCCATGGGGCAGAGGCTGGATTAGAAGGACATTTCCACTTGAAGTTGTCTGTGGGCCTAATGGCTGTCACACTCCCTGGGTGTTCATTCTAGACGATGGTCTCAGTCGCGTCTCTTCACTGCTCTGGCCCTCAGTCTTCCCAGGAGCAGTGATGCCGCTGCGCACTGCGTTATGCTGGGAGACCGGGCTGCTGAGGAACACTGAAGCCTTCTTGCCATAAGTGCGCTGAGCCCCTGTGGCAGGCTGCTATGAAACGATGGTGTTCTGAGGGGTGATTTTCCTTTGGGTTCTGAAAACGCACATCCCGCAACCTCACGTTGTGGCGTACATCTCTGCTACAGATTTTTGCCTTGGGCTATTGATTCTTGATGGGGCCCAGTGAGTTGTAAAAAATCTGTCTTACTGAGTATGCTTAAATCTCAAGTCAGCTGTAGAGCTGATTATATCCTTGTTGAGCATATCCCAGGGTTTGTCATCAGCAGGATCATTTCTGGTCCCTGTTCCACGCCTCTTTGGTTACTGAAAATGGCTATTTAGTGCTTGTGAGTAAAAGTGCTACAGACCCAGCTTGTGATGAGCCAGAAAACCAGCACTGAGCGCGGTGAACTTGGCACAGGGGAGGGCTGTCGAGGTGGGGTGGGAGCTTGGGGAAGGAGGGGCCCATGGAGAAGAGCTTCTAGCTAAACTGCTGCGGCCTTCCAGGGTCCTTTGTGATGGCGGTGGGTTGTCTCAGTGATAGGACAAAGCCTACAGAAGTGGTTATTCCAGAATTAGCCATCAGGGCTGGGGTGCAGAAAGAACCCCCTATGATGAGATCTACTTGGGGAGTGTGGTAGAATGAAGACCCTGCCAATATGCCCAAAAGGAGGTGTGATAGAGGTACAGCAGAAAGCAAAGAGATGCTCATGTTCCAAAAGGAGGTGGCAAAACCAAACAAAAATATGCAAGGCCCGGAGCCTCGCTTGCAATGGGAAAGAGGCTCCCTGGGCGTGGCCCCCTGACTGTCCCTCTCTCCGCAGCTTCACCAGCACACTGGCGCTGAACGACCCCCTGCAGACCCTCTTCCAGCTCATGTCGGGGAGGATTCCACAAGCAGCCACGGTACTCTTGCGATGGGATTTCTTAGACACGCGGGCATCCTAAGGGTTGGGGGGAGTGGGGGCTGCCAGGAATGCAACGATGGCCTTCTGGATGAAGCATGGGGATACTACTTTGTTGCCTGCATACCATGTGCCTGGCCCTGTGCTAAGTGCTTTGATGCATATTATTTCATTTAGCGCGTGGAGGTAGGACTTACCATCTGTCTTGCAGATGTGGAAACTGAGGTGCAAAGGTGTAAAATGAGCTGAGGTTCGAGGTAATGAGTAGTGGGGCAAGACAGCCCCAGACCTGTCTGAGCCTGCAGCCTTGCCCTCCCACAACGCCTCCACTGCCCGCTGCACTGCGGCCAGGACGCCTGGGCCTGCTCGCTGGGCCCCCCAGTGGGCTGCCCCCACCCGCAGCAAAGCGCCCCACCTCTGCAACTGGCGCTTTGGAGCTGGGCACGCTGGATTTTATATCTTCCAGAGCTGAATATGGCTGAGGAGAAGTCTGAGGCCAGCTTGATAGTTTTCTCATTCGGAGAGATTGATCTTTTTGTTCCAAAGCATTCCTTCCTTATCTTTAGAGTCTAGTAAGGTGACTGGCTCATAACTTGGTTTTGACTCTCTGGGTCAGTTTTTTCTTAGGGCACATATGGCATGCCCTTTTAACATGTGCATTCATATCTTAGCGTTCAGGGAACTTTCCTTAAATTATATTTAATATTTGTTTTGTTCCATTATATTGGTTTTCTTTTCAGGAACTCCATGTATATATATGCAGTATATATGAATATGAATTATATATATAATTTTTTCTTTAATAATTTTTTTCTCTCTTTTCTTTCTCTCCCTCCCTCCGCTTCCCTCCTCATCTTTCCCTCTTTCTTTTTTTCCTTCTTTCCACCCTCTGTGTCTCCCCAGTGTGTTCTCACCAGCGTCTCTGCTTCACACTGTCCCCTTCCTGTCTGTGTTATTTGGTTGCCCCCACTTCACTCCTGAGCTCTGCAGGTCTCCACTGAGGTCACCGTCTCTTCCTTGAGCTCTCATAGCTCAGATTTATACTCTTGCTTATAGAAGAAATTGTTTCACTATTTTACTTAAATTCACGGTGAAATGTTTGGTGACAATTTTTCATTTGTTTTGTGGTAACCTCTTTGTGGTGAATGTTCTCTCTGCTCTCTGTTTATTTTACATGTTACATTCCTCCTCCTATCCTGTGGCGTATTTGCACAGATTCTGTGCTTATTCCTTGATAGTATGTACCTTTAAAGGAGTTGAATCTTTCCTGGGCCGGTTATTTACATTAGGTTTGTGCTGGGGCGGGGTGAGGTCCATATTCCAGGCCATCTGGCACTTTCCGCCAGACCCAGAGATTTCCACGTGGGCCTGTGTAGCCTGTGCTTCTCTCTGTCAATGCAGAGGGCTGGGGGACCCTCTCTCTCTCCCTCCCCCCTTCTCGTCCTCTCTCTGCTTCCTCCTGAATGCACCTCTGTTCAATCTCCAGCACTCTTGGCAGCCTTTTCTCGTATCTTGAGGCTTGGGTTCAAAAAAATTTTTTCGTTTTAATTATTATGGATACATAAGAGTTGTATATATTTATAGGGTACATGTGTTTGCAGTGAACACTAGTTTTAATGAAAATGGACTTCACACTTTTGCATTTTGTCCTTCTTATTGCTTGTGGATAATTCTAAGAAGAAAAGAGAAATGATGGCTTTCATGCCCCATCATCAAATCAGCTGGCTATTCTGTGACACAGAGTGCGCCTCACAATTCAGCTGACTGTCCCCTGCTCTGCAGGAAAATTGCATCATGTCATGACGCACTAAGTTCAGGAAAGGATAAAATTAGCTGTGGTCCAGTGGGTCTTATTACAAGAGGAAAGTTAGCTAAATTTCCCCTACTTTTAGGTGAGAAAGCTGAGGAGCCAGAGGTAATGTGCCAATGCAGTGTTTGATCTTAAGTGTCTGGGAATTTCCTACATCCTGGCATCTACCGAAAGGCCAGACTTAGTCACACGGGGTGAGTGGTGCGGGGGAGGAGCGTGGCAACCGCACAACGCAGACGTGGTTTCATACACGCTTAACCTAGACTCTGCACCTCACTGCCATGAGAGCTTGGCTCTGTGCCTCATTCTCACAGAGCCCGTTTTTCATCTTTGTGGGGATTTTAGTGCCTAACCAATACAGTTATTCTGAAAATTAAAAGAGAGAGAATATCTGAACATATCAACCCCCAGTCATTGGCCCATTGAAGTTTGTTAATAAATGTTTGTGTTCCCCCCGCCCCTCCGTAGATATACTTACAGTGATTTTTTTTCCAAAACACCCAGGCAGGAGACAGAATAATGACTTCCAAGATTTTGTGTGTTTTTTTTTTAATTTTTTTTATTTTTTAAGCAAGGGCTTTTCTTTTCTTTCACTGGATCCTTTAGCTCCAGCAAGAAGGGACCTGGCTTACAAGTTAAAATGGGGGTAATAATGGTATCTGGCACATGTGATCATTGATAGGAGAAATGCTTAGCACAGGGTATTGTTCATGGTCTGAGTGTGATGAATGAGAGCTGCTATTGTTATCATGATTTATCATCGTCCTCGTCATCCTCATTTACACTGTATTGCCCAGGCAAACAAGGATTAAGTCTAAAACAGAGTTTGAGTTGGATAAAGCATGTTTTATTCCTTGGTATAATTATTACATGCAAACCAAATAATTGGAAATAGTTTTGACCTCCAGATCTTAGTTATTATTGTCAATCTCCCTGGTCTACTCATCTATGTAACAATTAGATCGGTCTGCAAATTACTTCTCTCTGCTGAGCATCTGACTGTGCGTGAGTTTACATCTACATGTAATTTACAAAGTGCAAACCAAGTGTGAAGCACGATGCTATGTCCTTTACATACTATCTTATTTTATTATCAACAATAATCTTGTTAGGTAGAAATTATGATCTCCATTTTAAGGATGAGAGAACAAAGATTCAAAGATATTAAGAAAGTTGCTCAAGGTAACACAGTTAGCAGATGCAGGACTCAAGTTGAATCTAGGGCCTGTGCTGTTTCCATGACATTTATATTATTTCTTTTTTTTTTTGAAACAGAGTCTCACTCTGTTGCCCAGGCTAGAGTGCCGTGGCGTCAGCCTAGCTCACAGCAACCTCAAACTACTGGGCTCAAGAGAGCCTTCTGCCTCAGCCTCCCGAGTAGCTGTGACTACAGGCATGTGCCACCATGCCTGGCTAATTTTTTCTATATATTTTTAGTTGTCCAATTAATTTCTTTCTATTTTTAGTAGAAACAGGATCTCGCTCTTGCTCAGGCTGGTTGCGAACTCTTGACCTTGAGCGACCACCCGCCTCGGCCTCCCAACGTGCTAAG
>CAUYRT010078118.1:0-72747 GCA_963574885.1 Lepilemur ruficaudatus
CTAGCTCTGGGTCTTTAAAGGGAAGGGAGTACATCCCAAGGTCCCTGGAATCCTGGGTCTGACAGGTGCTCTGTCAGAAGTGGGCGCCACTCCCAAGTGCCTTGGCTGAATCTTCCCCTGTGTAACTGTCACTGGTCCCAAGCTGAAACAGCCACGACTGCCCTGGCTGCAGTGGGTAAAGGAGAGGAGAAGGAGGAGAGCTGGTGGGGGCAGCTGGTACCTGATACCCTGGTCCCCTTTGTCCTAAGGGCCTTCTGGCATGCCACACTAGCTTTAAATAAATGTGCATTGTTTACGATGCACATCTTTTTGGTCAGTAATAAAAGCCTCAACAAATTTTAAATAATTGAATTCATTCAGACTGTGTTATTGAACAAAAGAAGAATTTAAGTAGAATTTTTTAAAAGGTAATTATAAAATATTTAAATGTTAGGAAATCAAGCCTTAGGATTTAAAATAGCACATTGATCAAAAGAAACCACAATATACATTGAAAATATATATATATTTACTTTAGCATAATGATAATGATAACAGCATTTTAACATTTATAAGATGCTGCCATAATATGTTTACATAAAAATAATATCAATTCTGTATATTTAATGAAAAAAATCTGGAAATTAGTGATTTTAATGCTTATCCCAAGAAAGTAAAGTGGTGTAAACTGAAGAAACAAAACAAAAGGAATAATAAACTGTAGAAATTCATAAAGTAGAAAAATATGTATGATAAAAAGATCAGTAAAGCCAAACTTTAGTTCTTTATTAAGTTGAAGAGTATTGATAGATTTCATGCAAGACCAATTATAAATAAAAGGGAAAAGACATTGATTACCAATATGTGAAATGAAAAAGGAGACATAGCCGAATTCTATAGTTATTATTACAGTATATGAGGAAAATAGAAGTTTTCACAAACAAATTTATGCCAAAATTTTGAATGCTATACAAAATGGAAAGTATCCTTAAAACAATTTACCCAAATCATCAAAAGAAGGAATAGAAAAATTTTAATATTTGTTAAATAAGTGTACATAGTTCAGAGGAACAGGACTGAGATGTCAGAAACAGACCCTTATGTGGGCAAAGATTTCATTTATAACAAAATTGACACCAGTAGGGCAGTGGGAATGAGTGGTAATTTTTAACAAATGGTACTGGATAATTTGTATATCCACATAGAAAAAAATGAATCTTTATACATCATATTCACTAATCAATCAATGTAAGTATCAGTTTCCAGCAAATAATAAATTTCAAAAATGTATTAGACATTTGAAGCAGCCAGAAAGCACAACCAATAAGTTGGAAAAAATTAGTCACTATAATCATAGGCAAAATCAAAAAGATGATGGAAGTAGAAAATAGTTATTAAAGTAACTAATTAAAATGTTTTCAAGTGGCTAAAGGAATCCGTAAACGTAAAGAGGATGGAAATCGAACATACAGAAATGAAGCAAATAAAACAAAATGGGCTGTGACAAGAACAATGCCTCAGAAGAAACATTCGCTGGATAGAATTAATACTGAATTACACCGGGGGAAGAAATATCAGTGAACTAGAAGATATAGAAATCAACATAAACAGTAAGAAATTGAAGACACAAGAGAGAGAAAGAGATGGAAAGAAAATCAGACTGAGGAATGTAAGAGACTTGGTGACGTGTGGTCTTGTACAGGTCTAATTAGAGTCTGCGGGAGAGGCGAAGTCCACAGCAGAGCAAAAGTCTGTAAAGAAGTAACGTCTGAAAATTGTCCAAATTCGACGAAAACTCTATGTATGAATATCCAAAAAGCTCAAGTAACTGCAAATAGAAACATCACCAATAAAACTTCACCAAGCAATAATATAATCAAATTGATGAAGACTGGTGTTAACATAAAATCGTAAAAGCAGCCAGAGGCTAAAGACACACTAGTAAGTTTAGAGGAACCACCACAGCAATGACAGCAGACCTCGTCAGAAACTGGGCAAACCAGAACATATTAATAATGAGAAGATTTCTTTAAGGTGCTAAACAAAAGAAGATACAAAAAAATCCCTTAAAACCCAGCGCTTCATACACAACAAAAATGTATTTCAAAAATACAGACACAAATTAAGAAAAAAATTCAAATAATAGAGGTCAAGAGAATTTGTCAACAGGAGACCTGCATTACAACAGGGAAATGTGGAGCCACCCCAAAGAATTAAGATGGCTGCAAATGGTAAAAATGTGGGTACATACTTACAAAGGAAAGCTTTATTATTTTTACATCTCTTTGAAGAATAATTGACTCAAGCTCCACATGGGATCAGAATGTCAAATCAGACTCACAAAACCAGAGATATTACCCATTGTCATGTTTTACTGAATAATTTTGAACATAAAAACTATTTTCAAAGGCTCAGATGAAGAAGAGAGATCGGAGACTTCAGAGGTCCTTTTCTCCGTCTCAGATGTGCCACTTTGTCCTGGAATGGAGGAAGGCTCTCGCTGGGTCATGGAGCTCCTCACAAGCGGTGAGAATTTACATCACAAAATAGCCGAGAGGTTTGCTTGGACTATGTGACATTTAGGAACTATTTCTCACGTGTACGAGGTTTTATTTGCTGTGAGACACCCAGGTAAATATTTCAGAGATCAGGCCCCGTCCTCTCAATATCATCAACCTTTGTGTTGTCCAATTGGCAAAGAGACTTGTCCAGGTACCAACCTTCCTTTCTTCCTCACAGGAACTTCTCTCAGGTCAAAGGAGAGAATGGATCACAGGAAAACTAACTCCTTTTCTTCAGCTTTTCAAAGCAAAATTAACAATTATGTATTTTTTATAACATCTGTAGCAGTACAGTATGTGATAAACATAGAAAAATATCAGGACATGGGGAAATGGCATACTATTACAAGATTCTTACATTGTACCCAAAATGGTATCCTCATTTGAAAATTTGACTGTGATAATTTAAACCCAGGAAACCACTTAAACAAGAAAAAAGGTACCTAAAAAATCTGTAGTAAAGGTACAGCAGAACCTAAACACACACTCTAATCTAAAATAAGGCAGGGAATGAGGGGGGTGGGAGGAATAAAGAAAACATGGAAAACAGAATATGCGATAGATACATACTCAATTAAATCAATAGTGATAGTAAATGTACATGGCTGACCAATTTTATTAAAAGGCAGAGATTTTCAGACTGGATAGAAAACCAGGATCCAACTATATATTATCTTTAAGAAACACAATTAAATACAGAGACACCCAGGCTAAAGTGCGACAAAAGGCATACTGTGCTATGCATATTGTAAGAACAATAGATAAATATTAACTCAGAAAAAGACTCTAAAACAAGAAACATTTCTAGGAATATAGAAGGGCATTTTAGAATGACAAAAGACTCAATTTATCAAGAAGACATAAATCTATATGCACCTAACATCAGCACTTCAAGAAACATGAAGCAAAAACTGAAAACATTGGAAATTCAAAAGTAAGAATCCTCAGCTATAATTGGAAATTTAGCGCTTCTCTTACATTGGCTGGTAGAACAATTAACTTCCAGAATGGTTAAAATCAAAACAATAAAAGTGTGTTGCAAGAGCACTACTAAGCAGTGCACAATTCGCACAATTATGTTGGAAAATGTAGCATCTGGTAAAAACACTGGCTCTATGACCTAGAGATACCATTCCTTGGAATATACCAATTAAAACTATGTGCGTGTGTGTATATATAACAAGGGCCTACGCAAGAACGTCCAGCACTCATTTAATAGTCAAACACCAGAGTCAACTCAAATTCCTGTCAAGAATAGAGTGAATAACTAAATTGTGATGTTTTCATAAAATACTGCTTAGCGATGGAAATGAATAATCTATATGTACTCACAATAGCATGTATGAATCTCAGAGACATTATGTTGCGTTAAAGAAGCTAAAGGCAAAAAGTGCCTGCTAAATTTTATCATTTACATGAATTTCAAAAACAACAAAAAATAACCTATGTTGCTGGTGCTCAAAATGATTTCCTGGGGCCGGGGGTAGGGGTGGGTCAGTAACTGAGATGCAACACAGGGCTCTTCTCAGATGCTTGTAAGTGTAATTTTTTAATGTGGCTGCTGATTAAGCAAGTTTATTCACTTTGGGAAAATGTTTTGATATGTGCATGTTAAACTTCAATGAATTTTAATTAAAAAAAGACTGGGATGCTGGGACATGACACGTAAAAAATGCTTATAAAAAGAGACGTTGATATTTGTGTGTGTCTGTATAGATATGTGTGTGCAAGTAGACAGGTACAGAGAGACACAGACAGAGACACAGATGGATGTGTAAATCCAAATGAGGGCTATAGCTATGTCTTTATTGGATCGTGAGACTTTGGGGCAATCTCTTAGTGTTTCTTGGTTTTCTTTTTCCTCTTGTCAATGACAAAGTCTGGCTGGATAACATATAAAGTACTATTTAATTTAAATGCTACATGTTGCCGTATAGGAGGTCATCATGGCACAAATAGGCAAACTACTGATGTGACATGCATCTGGGGAATGGGCGGAACAATTGGATTGGATGCCTGTTTGTCTAAGTAAAAATTAGAAGTAAAAGGAAAACAAAACGCCAGACATGCCTTTTACTGCTATGTATCCACTTACGTGTAATTTAAAATTTTTAACACATTTCTTTTTCAGGATTAAAAAATGTGTTTGCAGACAGCTGGGTAATGTATCTGGCTTGGAGATTTAAAATCACATATGTTATACAATATGTATAAAATTATCCTTCTGTTTTTAAAACACATGTAATAAAAGTGCCAGAAACAGAAATTATGTTTTCTCTTTGATTTTAATTTACATTATTTTCTTCACAGAAATGATAGAATAATCTTTTAATGTGCCTTTCATACTCTGGTTATCTATTGAAGCATTGAATGACTCAATTTTGTGGCATGTAACAGAAAAGAATATTTATATTTCAATAATCTGGTATTTACATTGTGATACCTCTCTACTGCCCTTAGGATCTTACTCTGGAAACTCTGTAATTTCTTTGGACCTTTAACCATGTATGTGAATATGTGTAATTAAGCATTATCTTTCCCAAAAACCATTGGACATTTTATATGTTTACCTTAAATATGTATAACTTTTACTCCATGCATGACAAAGAGCTATCCAATTCCCTTTATTTCTTAGACTCTCAATAAGCCCGAGAAGAATATCTTCTATATCTCTTTCCTTCATTTCTAAAACATTATTTGTTAGTTTTTTCCTTTAATTCAGAACATATAATAAGGAAATACTCCCCAAATTGACCATAAAACCTCATCCTCCTAACCGTTAAAAATCTTGCATTTACACACAGAAATAATGCACATACACTCATGTGCACTATGTGTATAAATACATATATGATATGTACATATATGAAAATATATGCATAGTATATTTATAAGTGCATATGTATAATATACAAATATATGTGTAACTATACAAATATAATAAAAATATCATAAGTTACAAAATTAAGCAAAACAATACTCTATCAACACAACAGAGTTTAACAGTTTTTTATGATTACTTCAGGAAAAAAATTCACATACCCATTTATGTGTTTCTCAGCATGTACATATGAATGTCCCTTATCTCTATTAAATATAACATATATTTTAAATGAGAAAATAGGGACCTGCCCAGATTCCTGGGTGCATCCGTTTCCTCCGCTGTCCCTGCAAGCATTGTCTATGGAACTAATGACCTTCTTCCTTTCACTGGAATCTTAGGCAAACACCATGAATTTTCTAGTCCCTTTCAGGTAACAAGAAGTCCTCTAGTAACTTCCAGTTCCCAAAACACTTTCGTTTCAGTGTCATTTTATTCTACTTTAGAGCTGCACTTTTCCCCTGGTTAAACCTGGGCTTGCCACAGGCTGGTTGCCAACAGTGGGAAAGGGAGTAGTCAGTCTCTTTGTCTTCTTTTTTACCTTGTCCTCCTTCTCCCTTTCCTCCCATCCTATTGAGTACGGGTTCTGAAATCTGCAGTGTCAAAGTCGTTCAGGAAAGTAGAAAACATAAGGAGGCTGGAAAGGGCTGCTAGACGGAAATGCTCATTAACTGGCGGCCGCGTTCTCTGAGCTTAGCAGCCATTAGACTGACTCTGCTGTGAGGGCTTTTGTTCTGCGCAGTCCTCCTCGGCACCTGGCATTTCCTGCCTGCGTTTCTCTTGA
This sequence comes from Lepilemur ruficaudatus, assembly GCA_963574885.1. NCBI lineage: Eukaryota > Metazoa > Chordata > Mammalia > Primates > Lepilemuridae > Lepilemur > Lepilemur ruficaudatus. Next base: position 6,206 of record CAUYRT010078118.1, read on the forward strand.
AGCAGATGCGCGCCTTTTTCTAGCTGGCTGTCATCAGTTCATGGTCATCTGCCAGTAAAACTCTGGCCTCTTTCAACCAAGGCCTCTTTCCTTTCCTTGGCGAAACTCTCGAGCCAACTCTAAGACAGCCCCTTAGCAGCACACACGTGGCAGACAGGATGTGTCTCTGACGGCGGACTTTCAGGGCCCTCCACTCTTCTGATCGTTATCTGCAGCTCCAGGCCACTTCCTTAAGGCCAGACTCTGTATCAGGTTTGGGTGAGTCACCAGTCAGTTCATTTTAATGTCTGGATAATGTCTCAATGGAATGCATGATTTTATTATTCCTTATTTGCTGCTATTCAAATAGGAAAACAATAAACTTTATTTCTCATAACGGCATTTGCTGCATTTTTAATTTTTAGAAATACCAGCAGATTGTCTTCTGAGATTTTTCACTCCTGCCAACTAGCAATCTATGAGAATACCTATTTCTCCACACCACAAGTGACACTGGTGTGGCACACACTGTTATTTATCTTACTGTTCACAAGATGCTCCCCAGTTTTTCATTAACTTATAGAACCCCAATGTGTTCACGTCAAGGCAATGAATCATGACGAAGCTAAGCCAGTCACTGCAATTTCATTCTCTGCCGCCAGTTGCTGGGTATGTCACTGAGTTCGGCAAACGAGGTATCTGCTGGAAAGCCCAGGGAAAGACTCTGCTCTGTTGGTCACATACGAAAATGTGGCAATCGGATCCAAAGCAATCACGTTGCTACCATGCTTTGGTGAGCCTAAGGATGAAAAGCAAGCAATTTGGAGATGGCAGAGCAAAGATCAGGGACTTCCAGGGTTCTAGGTGACATTGCCGACCTATCACACCAAGCACAGAACTATGTACAGGAGATTCTTTTTGTATGAGATATCACAATACATATTGTTCAAGCCACTCGGGGCAGGTGATCTTTTAATTACAAAAAAGGAATTGGTCTCTCTTCTGAATTAATGTGTTACTTTGATTTTACGAAACTATAGCCACAAAATATCCATTAACCCCTTTACATTGTAGAAAATTAAAGATATTTGTTTCTGAGTTGGCACAAGACCAGCTTTCACTCTGGGTAAACCCACGGCTCAAGAAAATAATGAACATAAAATCAAAAGAGAGATAGGAGGAAGGAGAGGATAGAGGTACAAAGAGGAGAGAGAGAGAGAGAGACTGACTCAGGGAAGCAAATAGGAAGTGAATACAGAGGCCAGGAGACTCCAGAACACTGAGATCCTAACCTTAGTTCTGGCCTTTCCGTGTATGATCTCCTTTAAGTGTGACCCATTTTGATTCCCGACCTCTCCTCTCCATGAGCGCTGTCGCGTTTGTTTTCCATGGGCATCACTGTTCCCACCCACATTAAACTCACGTTACTTAGAGTAGATTCCTTTTTCTTAAAACGCGTCATCCGTGGATAAAGTATTTTGCTCACTTTGAACTAAAATTTGAATCACATATGCATATTAGAAAGATGTCAAATTTATTGGTGGAACTTCTGTGACCACCATCTGCCCCATGTTACCTACCAGTACCATCAGTAATTATATTTTTTAGAAAAAAATATTCTTAAAATTCTCCCCTATATTAGCTTTTTTGCCTGTTTTTAATTTTAGAAAACTGCACCCTGAACTTATTAGATGGTGTGTAGAAGAGATACTTTTTAAGAAACATGTTTCTTTTAGCAAAGCTTTATCTACCTATGCTAGAACATTCCATTTTTCGCTTTTCAGGGTAATGGATCCACAGGAATTTATTGATAAAATTTAGTACTGACTTCGCCGTTATGTATCAGTATTTCCTAAATATGCCTGAATAGCAGAATCACAGGGAGAACTTTCAAAATACATATTATTTAGCCTCATTCCAGTCCAACAAAATACCAGGTCTGACTCTGAAAAATGATATTTGATTTATTTAAATTACTCCAGATATTCTAAGAAGTCATGTTTGGAAGCCACTGTTGTACGTCTCAAAATAGGTTGTATAGTAGTATTACCTGGAAGCATTAAAACAACAAACAAATAAAAATTGGTATCCAAATCTGTCCCTAGGTGATCTGAATTAAACAGTCTGGAGTGAAGCCTGGGCACTAGTATTTCTTCAGAGCTCCCCAGGTGATTCTAATGTGCGGCCAGATTTACAAACCTTTGCTTGGGTATGCCACAGGGGCTGTCATGCTTAGAATTAGCCTTTCTTTGTACTGTCCCTGGAGAACTGAGTAATATTGTTCTCATCAGAACTCTATCTCTGTTGTAATCTCTGCACCATTCAGAAACTTCTGGCGATGAAAAAGATCTCAATCAAAATCTCACAGCATCCAGTTACAGAATTGCTCGACACGGCATGTGCAGAAGAGAAAAGACCTGGGCGGTGCTAAGCGTGACAAATTCAATGAACCTCTTTAACAATTGTGAAGTTTCAATGTGCACCTTGGCAAATTTATTATTTGTTTATCAGCTACTTCCTCCTGTAATTATTTAAGCATCCTCTATAATTATTTGAGCATCTACTGTGCATCAAATATTGAAGTAAATATTGGGGAATATAGATTTGAAACTAGATGAAAAGAGAGTCGTCAACAATTGTAGCAGCTATAAATGAAGAAGGGTAGGTTGACAAAATAATCTATATTGAGGAAACAGCCTTAATTAGGTGGCCAGGGTAAACTTTCTTGATTAAGCTACATATACAGATTTGAAGAAAGCATTTTTGTGGTATAGATGCAAAGCACATTTTTGCTGGCTATATCTTTAGGATTGAATTGAAACCAGTAGGACCCAACATAGTGAGAAAAAGATAGAAATCTATGATTAGGCAGGAAAGATAAGAAAATTAAATTGCGGAGTTATGTAGATCTCTTTAAGGGTTTGCTGTTTGTTGTTTTTACTTTATTCTAAATTCATTTTTAATCAATTGAATAGTTCAAAGCAAGAGAGTAAGAACCTATGGTAGTTTTGACCATTATGGTGGCATAATTTTGTTACTAACTACCGAACTCTGTGTTTGCTGATTAATTCTGCAATTTGCTAAAATTAGGATGGTGAGTTTCTTTTCATAGTGTTTGAGCTAAATATTGCATATACTGGCATTATACAGAATTTAACAGAATGAATAGAATTTAAATAATATCATTCATAAATTTTATTATATATGGTACTTATATTGTTTTATAAATATTACTATTTTATTTGCCATAATTCCTTGTCTACCCTGTAAACTTACTGAAAAGAGTGAGGCTTGATCATCTGTACTGCAAGCACGTTGCATAGTCAAATGAGTGAATGACTGAAAGGCTTTGACTCTTCAATGATTTGGGGAAAACAATGCAAAATAAATTCTATAAAACATTTCTCAGGAAGTAATACTATGATTTTTTAATCTTCATAATTTCCAGTGACTGGAGTAAGAATGTTCTGAAATATTATACTTTAAAAAACTTATTTTCCCAAGATAATATTCTGTAAAGATAGATTTCATCTGTGGATTGCTACTTCTTTATTTTGATGAGCCTACAACATTTTTTTCTTCTCTGTGGTTTCTGTGGATTCTCCTCTTAGTTTATTTACCTCTACAAAAGTCCATGCCCCAAAACAAAGCGACATGCATAATAAGGAAATCCAGGTGATCCCTAGGTAGCTAGAGGAGTCTTGGGGGGGAGATTGATTTTCCATGTGGGGTGCTTGTTCTAAGTCATTAAATAACTTTTCTTTTGTTAGACAAGCTTTTATCCCTATAATTCTGCAGAATGGACAATATACTGCCCAATAGGAGTATTATTAGAAAATAAATGGCTATACATCAAATGTATTACGGTGTTTATATTACCTAATTTTGTTGTGTTGGGCTTTGAACTTTTATGTACTGCATATTCATTAATTCTATTATGCTTTAATGGCATTGCATGCACTCAGGACGGAGCCCAGCTTCCTGCAATGGCAGCCATAAAAAATGCATTAAGAAATAAACTGGTTTATCTGTGTGCATCATCTTTAAGATTCATTATGATGTCTGGTTGTTAAAATATAGTGAAACCATTTAACTGTATTATGTGCTAGTAGCCTGGTGTTAGCCCACAGTAAGATAGCTCTATAAAGATTTACCAGCTCATCTGCCTAAAGCCCAGAGCTATCGTCTAGGAATCCCCAAAAGACCTAAGTATAGGAAGACCTAAATTATCTGGAGCCTGACTTTCTGGCAATCTGCTGCATTCAGAGTGCAAAAGACTAGCATATATTAGTGATAAAAATTTCAAGAAAATAGACAAATGGAAAGCAAAGGGAAACAAAAAATACAGGACCTCAAGAAGAAATGGAGTCCAAAAGAATGAAGACATAGTTCAGAGCCAGGCCAGTTGGCAACAAGGAACATAAATCCAGAAAGGGTCAAAGTGAAAATAAAGAAGATAAATGTCTCCACAGCACTGAGAAACTGACAATTCTCTATTCTCCATTCATCCCAAATCCTTTACCAAACACGCCTAAAAGTACATTAGTGGTAGAAAAGCAACGCATTCTGCTTTCCGCTAGGGCATTTCAGAGGATAACCTAAGCTGTTCAACAATACCAAATAATAATATTTAATGATTTTAATACTATCTGCAACATATTCTCGTGTATGGGTATAAAATGCTACTGTTTCTCGCAATAACCCTATGAGATAGGAAATATTATGATCACCAATTTGGTGAGACGGATATAAATACACAAAGAGGTTTAATACATTCTTTATAGACACTCACGCTACTAAATAGCAAAGAAAAAATTTGCACTTGGCAGCTAAGCTCCCAAGGATATCGATTCAAAAAATATTTGGTCAATTGATTTGTGTGCCTGGTACTGTTCTATGCACTTTGCATATATAAATCAACCAAACAAAAGATCCCTTGCCTCAGGGAGTTCTCTACACTGCCTCAACAGCTGTAAAAGTTCTGGAAAGATATCTGATACTCTCATTAAACATTAGGGCCTAGTAGAAATTTGCAATAAGTAATTTTTGCCTTTAGTTCAATAATATAACATATTTTGCCAAAAGATGTATTATTACATTAATGTGAAGAAGACAAAAATGAGCAAAATCCTAATATTGTACAAAGGATTTTTTGTTCAAAGAAGTCACATTTCACATCAACTCCTTGGACTAGATAACATTCACCCCAGTATCTTATAATATCAACATATACTATCTGATCATGAGCACAATACCAAAATAACTGTCAAAATTATAACCCTGAGGACAGTAGTTTAAGTTGATTTCACTTGTATTTCATTAAGAAAAGAAATTTTAAAATTCATTATATTTAATAACATTCAGATACAGTAACATGGCAGCCTTCAGTTAACAGGAAAACTTAATTAAAGTCATTTTCCAGTGACATTAACAGAAAACAGTAATAGGGCCCATTTCTTATGAGAGGTAAGCGTTTTTCCTGAATTTTATTATTCACACTGAAGAAAATAAAAATTCACTTTTGGAATTAAAATTTTCCCTGAAACATAGGTCTTCTGTAACTGGACTTAATAGAGCTATACAGTAAAAATGAACTTTGAAACTCCCTTTCGTAGCTTTTCGAGCTTACTACCTTATTCATTATTCCTTGAGGAGAGGAGTAGTCCTCATTTGACATGTGCCTTGTTTCTTCAAATTCTTCCAAAAACCTGCAGTTTCACGAAGTGTTGCCGGTAATATCCGCGTTGGGGATTTCTCTCTAAGTAAGCTTCAGTTCCTTGTGTGTTATGGCATTGTGATAAATGAGGTTGCAATTTTCCATGCAGAACCAAAAATAACGTATTAATGAACAAGAAGTAATCAGTAAATTAATGGGTACATACTTTCATTCTTTCTGTGTAAAAAATATTTCACACACATAACTTGATAGAAATATAGACATACAGCAAATCTGGTGAAATAGAAGTAATTTTAGAACATTCAAGGAAAGCAAGCAACAGATGAAGTAAGTTTTGGAATATTAATTCAGTGGACAGAAAGATTATCATGGTGCCAAAGAGCTTGTAGTCCACTTCTCCATTAATTAAAATATCTGGTTTTGTTTCAGAGTATACTGATGAATCAATACCAAGAAAAAGGCTGACAATTTTATAGTATATGACAACAAAAAGGCAGCTCATGTTTCATGAAATGATATTTATTTTAGCTAAGAAATACACAATTAGCTCCATCTGTCTTCTAGTTTTCGAGCATAGATGCAGATAATACAGATATAATACAGAAACAACTACTAATAGCTCAAGGCAATATAGAAATGACAGCAATACCAAACCCCAAGTCTCTGTATCAAGAAGAAATATTTGTATAGTTTCAATAGCTTCCAGAAAGCTACCAGTTTCCACCACGTAAGTAGTTTAACCAAGCGATAAACCCAGGATACACTCCAGGTATTATCACTTCCAGCCCAGTGTTCTTTCCCTTCAGCCGCACATCGATTGCAGTGATCGGTGTCAGAGAACCTTGTTGGAAGATCATACATGTCTACTGCCCAACCATTTTTTAGATTTCATATGGCCCCTGTGAAGGCTGACTTAAAAATCAAGTAGCATAGCCCCAAACAAGGCACACACAGGCACACACCCAACAGCAATACCCTAGTTTCTCACATATTGTGTCTTCATATTTTACCTATCAATTCTTTAAATCAAGTCTGACAATACTGTTGCCCTTATCCCTCCTGGCAGTCTTCCCCGCCACCTCGGAAAAGGTTTTGGTCTCTCCCTTGCCCTGAATGACCCGACATGTTCTGGTTCTTCCCCCTCAGGACTGCCATCAGACACTGAACGTGAATTGCCTACGTGGTTTCTTTATTTTCAATGCTTGTTTTTAATAAATAATCCTATTAGTTTTCAGTGCCAGCCATAATAAAGTACCATGAGATGAGATTGTGTCTGAAAGAGCTTTGCCTTCATATTGGACAGATATTTTCAAATTTGACATAATTTTCATATTTGACAAATATTTTCATATTTGACAGGAATCCTCGCTGACGGTTTTTAATTCATGACTTTAGAGATGTTGTTCCACAATCTTCTGCCTTGACGAGAGGTCAGCAGTAACGTCTCTGTTCCCTTTTGTGAGTGTGTGTTTTGATTTATCGCTGATTTTTGAGCAATCCCTTACGCCGTGCCTTTCTGAGTTCTCTGCATGTTTACTGTTCTGCGTTTCATTGAACTTCCTGTATCTGTGAGGTTATTGCTTTCATCAAATGTGACTTTTATCATTCATTTTTAAAAATTTTTTGAATCAAGCTGTTTCTCTCTTTTTTTCCTTTGGGGGATTCTAATTATTCGTATTTTAGGCCAGTTGAGGCCGCTCCATAGCTCACTTGTGCTTTACTTTTATTTTTATTTCTTATTGTGTTTCATTTTGGGTGGTTCTGTTTCCACATCTTCAAGTGTTTTCTGCCTTTATTTCCGCCTGTGCGTCATCTGCCGTTCATCTGTCCTCGTGCATTTTCTCAGCGTTGTGTTTTTCATCTGTGAGACTGCGGTTTGGCCTCTAGAAAAGCGTGTCTTCCATTTCCCTGCAGCCGGCGTTCGGTCTTCCCTCTGCTTCGTGAGCATGGGACGCAGTTACAGCAGCTGTTCGCTCGTTCTCATCTACCAGTTCTCGCTGCGGCGTTCACCGTGGGGCAGTGGCGTTCTTTTTTCTCTGCTCTGTGCCCCATGAGTAACAACCATTCTACTCTGAGTGATGGAAGCAGACCGATCCTAGTAGGATTTTAGCTCAGAGGACTTTCGCCCCCGCTCTTCCTTCTCCACGTGGTCTCGTGCAGTTTCTTCCCGTAGATACGGTGACTCCGTGTTCAGCCGGAGACGGGGCAGAGAGAACCTTGCGCTTAACTGCGGAGCTTCCCTCTCTTCAGCGTCCTACTGTCTTGCCTCTGCCTGGGGACGCCGGTGGCCCTGGCCTTGCTGGAATCCAGGTCGGTCCCTTCCTTCCATCCCAGGAACCCCCAGTGTGTTGCGCCGCGGACACCAGCTCCAGGCAGTAAAGCGGGAGTAACCGCAGGCCGCGCCCCCTAGGTGCGGTTTCAGGGGTCACTGTTCTGCTCCGCGCTGTCTCTGAGTTCTGGGGGATGGTCGTTTCAGCAGTTCTGTCAAGTTCTTTCTGACAGGCTGGAGGATGAATACGATACCTGTTTTTCCATCTTCCCTAGAAGCAAAACTACCCCATTCAGCGTTGACATTGAAGATTGTTATCTCCCTTTGTGGTATTCCCAGCACCTAAAGTAATATTTGGCGTGTAACAGGCTATGCAAAAGGCTTATTGAATGAATGAATTAATTGGAGAATAGATTTCGTATATAAAGTTGACTCCACATTTCCTTCAAGGCTGTGCAAACGTAAACGCCTCCTCTGCTGACACCTCTTGTCCACAGAGGTTTGCGTCCACACACACACACACACACACACAATTAGAACTTCTTTCGTATTTACACACGCCGCTCCTTCCCTTTGCTGAGTATTTTTTTGATATTGTAAACCGCATGAATCTCTCTTTCAATATTGGCACGGTCTACGGTCGACTGACCTCTGCCCTACCGTTTAGCTGACTTTGCTCTGTTTTATAGAAACACCGAGTTGCAGAATCAAATGCCCATTTTAGCTCCTACTGTGTTTGATCTCTCTTCAGAAGTTGGCACTGTGAATTATCACTTTTTGTTACCACCTTCTTAAAAAACTTCGTTTCCTTGTCCCTTGTTTTAACTACTACCCTTGTCTAAGACGCTGATGCTCTGCTCATTGGAATTCCTTCTGGATTCCAATATGCTGAAAAGGAACGACGTTTCCTTCCAGTTTTCTTTACCGTATCTGCTTACTAATCGCAAGATTTTGTTCTCTAAGATGTAGTCCTCAGCTCTTGTTTTTGTTTTTTTGTTTTTTTTATTTTATTTTTCTCTATCTACAATCACTCTTCTCAGGTAACCCCCGAGTCCAGTGACTTTTAAAAGTCTGTATAGAATGATGACTCCAAAATTTATATCTGTGCCTTTGGCCTCATCACTGAATTCTAGACTATTTTTATCTGACTGTCCACTTGACATTTTCAACTGGACATCTAGTATACATTACAAGATATAGCATGCAAAATGTAACTTTTTCTCATTCCAATTTGTGAATGCCAAAATTTTCCTGAAATAGTTAATTTTCAGAATAAAAATATAGCTGCTAGTTTTTGAATCCTTACTTTCTTTCAAAGCCCACAATCTATTAATCAACAATCTTTAAAAATAGATTTCAGATCCGTCCACTTCTCAGCATTTCAACTCCACATCTCTTTTCCAAGAAATAGTCAGCTTCTGCCTGCATTACTGTGACTCCTCCGTAAGGATTCCCCTGCTTTGAACCCTCATTTCTGCTTTAGTGTGAATCCTCCAACAAACAAAGAGAAATGATCTTTATTCTTAAGTTATGCATTAGATTATGTTATTATTTTGCTCAAAAGCATCTGATAGCTTTTTATTACCTATAGAATGAGTAGGAGTATTTACATGACATGTTAGTTTTCTAGGGCTATGGTAACAAAGTGCCATGAACTGGGTGGCTTAAACAAATTTAGTTTTTCAGAGTTCTGGAAGCTAGCAGTCTGAAATTAGGGTGTGTGCAAAGTTAGTTCCTTCCGAGGCCTGCGAGGGAAGGATCTGCTCCCGGCCTCTCTCCCTGGCTTGTGGGTGGTCACCTTCCCCCTCTGTCCCTTCATGCCATCTTCCTCTATGTTTATGTGTCTCTTTGTCCAAATTTCTTCTTGTTATAGTGACAACAGTCACACTGGATTAGGGCTCCCACTATGGTCTCATTTTAACTTGGTTATCTATCTACAAATGAGGTCACAGTCTGAGGTACTCGGGGTGAGACTCCAACATTTCCTTCTGGGGAGGATACGAGTCAACACACAACACATGACATGAAAAGGTTTATATGATCCGGTCCCCGTCTGCCTCTCTGAATCTGTGGTCTTTTGTTCTTTCCTGTTCTCACTCTGTTTTAGAAATAATGAACCTTGTTGTTGATGCTGTTGTCATTTTTTTAAGCTAGTAAGTTCATTTTCATTTTGCCTTTCCCACAGTGTAAGATGCTATCGCACACATGCTTTGCGAGGAACACTGAATACCGCATCTTCAGTTTGTTCCCCCCTTCGTTGCATTAGGGTCTCAGATCAAGTATCACGTGTCACATACAGCCCCCACGACCGCCATATCTGAGTCTCTCCTCTTCCTCCTTCTCTGTCGCCCTCTTCTACTTAATTTATTTACTCATTTTTAGAGTGATTACCTCTGTCTGATGTAATGTGTTATCTGTTTACTTATGTTTCTTGTACCCCACTAGAACATAAACTCCGTGATGTTTGTGTTGTGTATTTTGTCACCCCAGAGACCAAGCAGTTCCTGATACACATGTGGCACTGAATATTGAATACATGAGCTCACAAGAAATAAAAACTTTGTTCTCAAGCTCAGTAATAAGCAAGCTTTCAAATTTGAAATTATAAGATACTGTTCTTCATCTATAAAATTAGCAATTTCATTAGTAATAATTCCAACAACATTTTTTTGAGATGGGAACTCTAAGGGACTTTAGGAGGTAAGGCATAAAATGCTACAATCAACATTGTTGGCCGTACGTGTTTAGAAACATGAACAGGTTTATACACTTGCATTTAGTCATTTTACATTTAACAGTGTATCATGAGGAGATGACAAATGAAGGAGCTTCACTTGACTTACGGCCACACAATGCCACAAACAATGCCGTGAACATGTCCGTCACCTCTACACGTTCCCTACCGTTCTCTTTACTTATCATTACTGTGCTTAAAAACATTGGTGTGACGTGGTGTTTTGCAAACCTTAGTTAAGTGTGCACTTACTTTAGCTGCCTGGCCCTGCTCTTGCAGGGCTGCTCGGCTCTGCATTGTCTGCTCATAGCGATCCGTTCTCAGCATGTTGAAAACATTTCTGGAGCAGCCATATCGATTGACTCTTCTCATTGGGACCAATTAGGTCTGCATGGCCGGAATGTATTTTGAGACCTTTCCCACACTCCTAAGCTGTTTTATTTATTTTTTAGTAATCTCTGATCATACAAATGTTCTGAATGTTAGTACATGCCCAGTGATTATGTTATCTACAGTCACTGCTGCAGATCTTCTCTCGTCTGCAGAGCAAAAGGCCCTTACCGTGGTTCTGTTCGCACACACATGCATCTTGAATAATGCATTTTCCCCTGACATACAGTGCTACTCTCCTATCCTTCTTATTCTGCTAATCATAACTTATCCTTTTCTTAAGCTATATATTTTGAATGCCCTTTATCCCAAACACTGGTGAGAGAGCGGTTGTGCTAAAGCGTCATAGTTACGGCTTGAGTTGCCCACACGTGTGCATTGCAGGGTCACAGTCAGGGACCTCCCACTCTTTCCATTTACAGTGTTTTAAAAACTACAAGAACCTGCCTTCAATTATTTAATTTTGTCAGAGAATTTGTATTAGTTAGAATTAGATTTGCCTTCATGGATTAGAAAAACACAGAATAACAGTGGCTTATACAAGATGCATTTAATTCTATCTGTCCTCAAGGAGCCATAAAGTAGGCAGATAAGTAATGCAGTTATCTTGCTAGTGTAGCTCTAAGGTAACACCCTGTGGTTCCATTTGACTGTTCAGATCACAGCCACATCTGTTTTCCAGGCAGTAAACATGAAGGAAGATAAAGAAAATTCTCTTTTCCTTTTTAATTTGTTTTTAGTTAATATGATACAAAGATAGAAAGGTACATGACAAAAAATAATCTTAATAAACTGCCACAAGACATTGTGACTGTCACCGCATAGAGATATGATCTTGCTACATACCACAGAAGGCCTCCCTCTGCCACTCAAAATCACAACCCTTTCCTCCCCTTCTCAGAGTGGTCACAGTTGAATTTTGTTGTAAAGCTTCGTAACTTTCCCTTACAATTTTATCACTTAACGAACACTGCGAGACATTGTATAATGATTTACTTTTGTCTATCGTCATGTCGTATCAATTTCCTTTAATCTATATAATCCCCTCTCTCTTTCTCTCATTTTTTTATTTGTTGCTTAAAACTTATTTGTTGAAGCACTCAGATTATGTCTTATAGAGTTTTCCACAGTCATGAATTTGCTGATTGCATTTCCTTGTATATTTAACATATATTAATAGCTAACTCCTCCGAGTTTCATGAAAATCCTTAGTTGAATATAGAGGCTAAGTCTGATTCCTGACGCTTCTTTTTTATGTTGATCAAGTTCAGTAATGTGCCATTCCTGGCCTCTCCTCACCTTTTACGCTCACTCTACCTCAAAGGAGTTGGAGCTGTTTACCTGAATGACAAATGTGGGTAGAATATCCAGAGCGTGATTTGTTCTGTATGTCTTCCAAGCAGACTGACCGTGAGCTGATAGAGATCTCTGCTTCTCCAAGGACAACACTTCCATGTAGTCAAACCTGCCCTGGTCTGTGATGTCTGCAGAAGGATATATAAGACAACTTAATTCTGGCTTTAATGGAAAGGATCCCAAATCTCTGCAAATTTCAAATCTCATCCCAAAGCTTTGACAGTTAACTGAGCCCAAGTTAGAAGTTGTGTGTGTTGCATATGTGTGTGCATGCGTGTGTGTTCCTCAAGAAACTACTAAAGCCTTCGAGACCAGGTGAACTCGAAAATCATAAAGCAAGGAAAATCAGCAGGGTAATTATTAGAAGGGTGACATTTGGAAAAGCAAGAGGAGCTGGGCCATTACCTCATTGCCTGTGTAAACAGAACTGTGGGCAACAGATTTTCCTCCCAGTTTGATTTGTAGGAGCTATTTTTTTAAAAAAATGAAGTCATTGAACTTCTTACAGGGGAGGACTGAAGCTAAAGTAGTATTTATATTGGAAATTAGAGCACTTAAGGATCATGAAAAAAAAAAGCAGAAGAAAAGAAACCAGTGGCCTCAATTTCTTCCTTAATTTTTTAAAGCAAGTTTTAAAATGAAAAGCAAGTAGTAGGAAGGAATAAATGAAGATAGGAATAAAAATGAAATAGAAAACAGAATATGAAAGAAAATCAGTGAAACCAAAAGCTGATTCTTTAAGAAGATAAATAAAATTGATGAACTGCAGGTCAGAGTGATCAAGAACAAAGAAAGTCAGAAATCACCGATATCAGTAGTGAGAGAGTCAACATCACTGCAGATTTCATAGATATTAAAAGTAAAATAAGAGAATATATGCCAATTCAGCAACTTAGATAAAATGAACACATTCCTTGAAAGACATATGTAGCCAAATCTCACTCAACAAATAATAGCTCATAGTTAAAAACCTCCCCACAAAGAATCCTATAGGTGAAGATGGTTTTACTGATGAATTATATGAAACATTTTATATGAAACATTGCCAAACTCTTCAGGAAAATTTAAGCGGAATGAATGCTTCCTGACTCATCCATGAAGCCAGCATTATGCTGATACCAAAATCAGATGAGGATATTATAAGAAAAACAGCATGGATCAATATCCCTCATTAACATAGATGAAAGCATGCTCTATTACATTTGTAATATTTTAGACAATTTTGAACACTTAGAACATCCATATTATATAAAGAGGATACTATGTCATGACCGAATGGGGCTTCTACAAGGACTATTTAAATTTTTGAACAACAATAAATATATTTTAGTGTATGAACAGGGTGAAAAAGTAAAATCATGTGAGTGCCTTAATGTATTAATGTATTAATAAAAGCATTTCACAAAATTCAACATAGATTCCTGAGGAACAACTCTTTTCAAACTAGAAATAGAATGGATCTTTCTTAACCTGATAATGACACAAAAACCTACAGATGACACATTCAGCAGAAAATACTGTGTGCTTTCTGCCTAAGATCAGGAGCAAGGCAAAAATGTGTGCTCTTACCACGTCTGTTCAACGTTATACTGTGGTTTTAATTAGTGCAATAAGGCAATGAAAGATACAATAAAAAATAAAAGATACTGAGATTAATTGTAGTTGTATCTGAATGCATCTTTATTTTTGAATCTTTTTTTATGCTTGATAGCAAACTTTGTACTGGCACTTTTTTCTTTCAGTGCTTCAAAGAAGTATTAACAGTTATGCTCATGGCCTCCAAAGCTTATTTCATTTTTTTTGTTCTTTATTTTTCTCGCATCTGTGAGCTCTCTTCTGACACAATTTTTCTTTCAAATATTGTAAGATCAGAATTTTCTTTGATGTAAATTTTCCGGAAACAACTTCTTTCCATTTTGAAAAACATGTCCTTTTCTTTTCCACTTTAATTCCTGAAGGTTGTTTTTCCTGGCTATAGATTCTACGTTAGAAGTCAAATTTTTGAGCACACTAAAAATAATATCCCAGTATCTCTCACCAATTTTGTTTCAGTTGAGAAAATCACTGTCAATCTTACTGTTGCTTCTTTAAAAAACTCACTGTTTTCTTTCTTTTGTATTCTTCTCATGCATTCATTTTGGAATGTATTTTTACTTTGATGTGCCTACTTGTGGTTTGCTTTTTATTTTTTTCCCTTCTGAAGCTCTCCTGCTACATGTTTTTGGAGTTTCTTAAATCTGTGTTCTATCTTTTACAACTTGGGAAAGTGGCCACTCTCTTTTCAAATATTACATCAATCTCATTCTCTTTTGTCTTTCCTCTGTAATTTTATTTATACATATCTTTGACCTTTCTGTCACTTACATCCCTAGGTTATTTTCTACATTTTATATTTTTCTTCATGTCTGAACTTCTAAACGTTTTCTTCTGATCTGCCTTACAGCTCACTAATCTTATGTTTTGCTATGTAAAATACATTTTTACATGTAAAATCTCTACCTCTTACATTCATTTCTGAACTTTATATTTCTAGAGTTCTTGTTTGTTTTGTTTTTTATACATTCTGCATATTTGCCAACATTTCAGACTTGTTTTATGTATCCATGAATATTTTAAAGTCTATACCAAATTTTCTGGATCCACTTTGCATCTATTTCAATTATCCTTTATCTCTTTTGTGATTATATTTTCATATTTCCTCATGTGCCTTTATTGCAATCCTAATATTGTATATGAAAAAAACAGAGACATAATTTGAGGCCGAATATAGTGTTATTTACCATTTCAAAGATTAACTTTGCTTTAAATGGAAAACTAGAGGCACTAATAACCAAGATTATCTTAAGCCAACCAGGCCTTCAGTCTTTACGACTTACCGCTAGCTCACCCTTGCTTCTATTACCTAGCCTTTCTGGGTAACAGACCAAAGGTGACAGGAGAAGGTGGCTACCAAGTGCTTTTTGTGGATGGGCCCTAAATGTCACATTGCCTTCCTAGTTCTGTGAATTTGTTCAGAGCTCTGCTTAACTTCTTGATTCTGGGGGACACCTCTGTAGAAGGATGCATTTGGCCTTTCGATATAAGTGACTTGAAATGTGAGATTTACCTTTTTTCTTTCGTTTAGTCTTTGCTTCATACTTTTTCACTGCTTTGTTAGCTCTCTGATGTCTCAGATTATTTTTTCTTAATCTTTTAGAGAGCTTTTCTAATTATTTTCCACAGAACTGATTTTCTGAGTTACCTTGTCTGTGAATACTAGAAGCAGAACTTAAAGTTGATGAAAATAAATTGCTCTTTTTGAAACATGATTGTTTCGTGGATGTGTGTCTCACCTCACAGTTTGTTATTATACTTCTGAATGTCTCAGGGAAGTTCTCTGTGGCAACTGCCTGGTGATTGACTTGAGTCCAGCAGCTAGCACATCCCTATTGCAGTGTTTAGCGTGGTGTTTACGTGTTTTAGGTGTTTTAGGTCATTAGGTCATTATACATGAAATATGAAATGTCTGATTTCAAATCAGAAGTGCAGTATACTGTATCTCAGACAAGCAGTACAGTTAATCGAAGTAGCGCCTAAACTATAGACACAGTGTCGCCATCTTAGTGGTAGCTGGTCTATGCCAGCAGTGAAGAAGCCTAGAGAGCGAGTGGAGATGAAATCGCAAAAGGCCTTTCCCACAGCTTGTTGAGAATTGAATATTTTTCCTTGCAAGAAGTGGTCCAAAGTCTGGAGGAAGTGGTAGTCAGTTGGTGCCAGGTCTGGTGAATTCAGTGGATGACAGAGAGTTTCCAAGTCCAGCCTCTGTAGTTTGAGCAGCGTTGTTTGTGCCACATGTGGTGGAGTGTTGTCTTACAAGAGGATTGGCCTGTCTCTGTAGATCAGTCTCTGCTGTTTAATCACAAGCATCTGCAACATTTTTGTCCAGCTGGTTACAGTAGACATCTGCTGCAATCCATTGGCCGGGTTTCGTGAAGCTGTAGTGGATAATACCAGTGCTGGACCACCAAACAGACACCATCATTAGCTTTTCTGGATGGATATTCGGATTTGGACTGTGTTTCAACACTTCATCTTTATCCAACCATTGTTCGAAACACTTGCGATTGTCAAAGAGAATCCATATTTCATCCCACGTAACAATATGGTGTAGAAATGGTTCACCTTTATGTCATGACAGCAAAGAAAGGCAAGCTTGGAGACAATTTCTCTTCTGACGCTTGTTTGTTCATGCAGAACCCATCTATCCGGCTTCTTTAGCTTGCAGATTTGTTTCAAATGGTCTAATATTGTTGGAGTAGTGTCATCAAACTTTGCTGCTAATTCATGCATAGGTTGAGATGGATTCCCTTCCACTACAGCTTTCGGCTCATCATTACCCACCTTGGTCTCAGGTCTCCCACGTGGCTCATTTTCAATATTAAAACCATCAGAATGGAACTTCTCAAATCATCAATGTGCTGTGTGTTCATTAGCCACATCCTTCCCAAACACTTTGTTGGTATTTCGAGCTGTCTGCAAAGCATTGGTTCCACTACGGAACTCATATTCGAAAATAACATGAATTTTTTACTTATCCATGGTTTCAAAAAAATTGCTCTAAAAAAATTTAAAAGATAATCACAAGCCAAAATGTGCTTTTACAAGACTGAGGATGTACCTTCACAATAAAAATAAGACAAGACGTGGCACATGCCTGTAGTCCCAGCTACTCGGGAGGCTGAGGCAGAAGGATCGCTTGAGCCCAGGAATTTGAGGTTGCTGTGAGCTAGGCTGACGCCACGGCACTCTAGCCCAGGCAACACAGTGAGACTCTGTCTCAAAATAAATAAATAAATAAATAAAATAAGACAAGACATGTCAAAGTGAAGTGTCAGAGAGAGATCAACTGTCAAACTTAGTACTTAAGGAAATTGGACATTTCATACTTAGTAACCTATACAATATATAGGAAACATAAGTGAGTTTAGTGGTTGCCAGTGCAGGCTCTGGAATCAGACTGAGTGTATATACTGATATAATCACTCACTAGCTTTTTGACATTGGACAATTTACATAATATTTCCATGACTTGCATATTTCAACTGTTATAAAAATGAAAATAACATATTCTTTTTAGAAAGTTTGAGTTAAATATAACACTGTATATTCTGATGGGCCAAATACTCCTCTACCAGTTTCAGATTATTTCATTGGTTATTTTTTTCTTATATATTATATTCTTTCATGTGTTTTTTTTCTGAATAACAATAGTTTACTATCAAGAATTAATCTATCAGTCAACAATTTGACACAGATTCCTTATTTTAAACAATTTTACTAAGAGTCTCACAAATCAGATATGAAAAAATTGCCCATCAGATAGATTAAGGGATAGAAAGTTAGATAGTCAGTGAAGTCTTTCTTATCTTAAATAAGTGAAGTGAAAATAGGTATACGGTATGCCAAGATAAAACCCAAACAAAGGAAAAATCAGCAGCTTTGGCTGAGGACAGTGAATATTCCAGAGGGTTAATAACGTCACCACCACAAGTATCACCAATAAAGGGCAGAAAGAATGCTAGAGAGGAAAAAGTGCAAGAGTGTAGGGTCGATTTAGCTAAGAAAGATGACGTTTTTCACAGGTCTTTAAAATAGCAACTGTTTGTAGTGGTGTTAATACTAAGTTCACAGTTGTGAATTTACCCATCCCCTCCACCCGCCTCCCCCTGCCCAGCACGCCATGACTGTTACTTCCATGTGTGCACCTAAGTGTTGATCAGTGAGCACCAATTCAGTGGTGAGTACCTGTGGTGCTGGTTTTTCCGTTCTCGTGATGCTTCACTTCAAAGAATGGGCAGAGAATGTTTCTTTGAGTGTTTTTTCTCTGAATCATTTCCAGAGCCTATTGGCATTTTAAAACTATAAAAACAATTTTAGAGCATTTCTCAAGACAGCCATGAGAAAGAGCTAATGGTACACATTAAAGTTTTAATTTATTTTCTGAGCAGCTTCTCCTATCTCCACCTCCATTGTTTCGTTTCTCGTTTGTTATTTGTTTGTTTGGAATTGATTAGCAAGGTCAGGGATCGGGGCAATCTGGGAGTTTGCAAACCGGAATTTGAGGTGAAGAATGAGGTATCAGCCCTGTTCCTCAACTTGGACCGTGCAACGTCAACGTAACACATTTGGGGCATTCTAAGGACCAGTCTAGGGAAAAAAGGACACAGTGCCCCCTTCTCAAGGAGCTTACATACTAGACAGGGAAACTGACATTAAACCAGTCATTCCACCAATGAATCTATAATTACAAACTGAGATATGTATTCTGAAAATGTAAAACAATTAGAAGAACAGGAAATTTAATTGAGAACAGGTACAGAACATTCTAGGCAGAGAAACAAAACAAGCAACAACCCTGAATCCAGAAGAGTTGCCAGGAAGAGTGGAGCTGAGAGAACACGACTGCGGGGAAGGCGAGCTCACCAGCCCGGGAGGTGCTGTATCTCATCGCTGCCCTAAGAGCAGAGGGAACCTCTTGGTACATTTGAAAGGCAGAGGCAATGTAATCAGATTTGCCTTTTGAAACAAATAATTTCTTTGTTTGTATGTGTGACTTGGTATCTAGAAAAAGTATTACTGCTTAGCTTCTCAGTTCTCCCTGTTATAGTTTGGGAAGCTAAATTAAATTTTTATATGAACAAATGGAATGATCACATCCTATGAGATCCTTCGAGCTTCCTGGATTGGCTGGAAAGAGGCATTAAAGAACTGAAATGAATTCTCTTCTCTTAGGTTTCACATACTTGACACTCAATTTGGTTTTGTTTTGATTTGTTTTTTTTTTGAAGTTATGAATCCTTTGAGCATAGAATAGAACCTTTACTGCCAGGCATGCACAGTAGTATGATACTTGAAGAAAGAAAATCCTAATTTAATATAATAGGAAGAAACAGGCTTTAAGGCATCTATAATTTAAAAAAAGGCTTCAGAGGTCACTATTTTGTGTCATAATTCAAAACAACTATAATAACCAGAAACTAGATAGCAATATAAACAGTGTTCCTTGGGGAAGTAAATATACATGCTAAAAATAAAAATGCTTGGGTATAAACATGATATTTAAACAGGCTTAGGAAAAAAGCATAATCAGATACGTACAAAGTGATTTAATAAAAAGCTAAATCTTTTAGCATTTGCATTCCATTTTCCATACTCCGTTGTACTAGTGTGATACGACTCATCTCTTAAAATTTTAAATCATGCTAAATCACCCGGATATTTCAGCAAATAAGGAAAAAGAAGTTTAAAGAGCTTTTTCTAATCCCATATAAGTTATTCTGATCTAAAAATGATGTTAATTTTATGGATTTTCTGAATATAAAAATAAAAGATCTCAAGTATAGTCTAGTGTTTGTAGAGTTTAACAAAGGTTTCCTATATGTCACATTTTGAATTTTTATTTATAATTATGATATTTAGTAAATAATGTATTTCAGAGTAATTACGAAATTAAAAATAAAATCAAAATATAATGGCACTTTTATACTTCATGTCACTAATAAGGACAAAAGTCCATTGTTGTAACACGCACTAGGTAGAAAGATCACAGGCTGTGGAGTTAGAAATAACATCGAGTGTGAGCTCCTCCACCCTGGGAAAATCATTTCACCTCTCTAAGCCAAAGTTTCTTCAGTGCTAATTATCTTTCCTTCAAAGTTTTACAGTGGCTATTAAAAATTATGTATGTAGATGACTAAAATATGCCTTGCCCACAGGAAGAGTATAAGCATTTAGTGCCATGGTAGGAACTAGGTAGCATTCTCTGCCTGGATACTGTGAAGAGAGATTTATGAACAACTGTTGACTATGAATTCTTAAGAGTTTAGGAACAACAGATGATATCGGCTGTAATCCAGAGCCAAAAACCACAAGAGAAAGAGAGAGTAGGTTGAAAGACCCCCATGACAGGAGAGTTGACCCTCGGTGGTGAACAGGACCCCTCGGGCTCCTCGCATGAGGGAGCCGTGTGTTAAATATGCTGACCCGGCTCTCTTATTTCTCATCTCTCTGGATCTTCCATCCGTCCTTTCTCTGGCTGCACTTGCCTAGCAGTTGGAGGATGAGGAACACACTGGTACAGGCTTCACAGCTCATCCTTCTGGAACACAGAAGAAGACAGAGAAGAGTGGAGGCGAACGGAAGAGGCACAGCTGAAAAAGGACCAATACGCTTTTTTAGTGAACTTCTCTGGTTAATAAAGATGTTCAACCATCGTAAAATCACACAGTTGATAAATTTTCACAACGTGACTGTCAACCAATTCAAGAAACAGAGAAGTAAATGAATGGCAGTAGCAATGGGAATACAGGGCAAAGTGTGGACCAGAAACATGGGAAGTTATTTTTCTCGAGGTCTGTGTCTCAGAACTGAAATTCATCACACCTTGCCACTGACACGGAGCCCTTCCCTCCCAGAGCCTCCTGCCCCTTTCAGTGCTTCTGCCTTGAATTCAGCTGCTTTGCGGAGAAGGGCTACTAGGAGTAGGGCTGGGGTCTGCCTGAGCCGAGGGGAACTGAAGGACACAGCACCGGTCCGAGTGTGCTGGCAACGTGAGGGACAGGACAGACTCAAACTGCATGGTGCGATTGGACACAGGATCCCAGGCCATTAGTGTACCCAGGTTTCATCTGGTTTCAACTCATGGAGTTTGTTCACGGTTCACACCGAGGAAGGGAAGTTAATGCGAGCTCACGTTATGGCTGGAGCTCTCGGGGTCAATTCAATGCACTGCTGTTGTCGCTTCTGTATGGGAATGTACAGTAGAAATTAATGTGTTATATGCCTGTACTTCTGCATCCCATACATGGCAGAGGAGACATGCTAAATTAGTAAGATTCCTGTGTCAAGAAGTACTATTGGGACAGATAGATCATTCCAAACACTTTCACTTCTCCCTGCTCCTTCCTAGACAGTCCAATAAAAAATTTGGAGAAAAGGGTGAATCACAGCTATGATTAAAGACTTAGAGGCAACAGGGTTAAGAAGAGATACAGTATCTCAATTCAATCACTTTATTTGTCAATTTTAAAAAATCAGAGGTTGCTGCAGGCTTACAGAGGATTGTCACCAACTGAAGTCACGTGTTATGCCTCTTGTCCCAGCTGTTCCAGACGTTGTGAGTGACACTGAAGTCATGACACAGACTGACGGCACTTAGTATGCCATCTTGGACGTTGCCCATGTGTTACTTTTCTTTCCACTGGCAAATGAGAACAAAGACTAATTTACATTCATGCGGCAAGGCCTCCAGTGTTTGTTTACAGTTCTCCCCAAGAGGTATCGAAACTGCCCTGCCGTTTGCCACCGGTGGAGGTCAGGATATAGGACGAGTGCCTCTGACGTCTAATGTCTAATGTTTTCACTGTGTAGATGATATCCTGCTGATTGGCAGGTCAGAATCTTTCATCTGAAGGTCGTGGTGTGGCATTCTCACACATCCACCTGCAAGAGTCGCTGTTAAAATCTGACAAAATTCAGGGCTCTGCTCACCAAACAAAGCTGGGACTCTGTGGGTGAATTGGGTGAATTCACAATGTGAGGTCTCTCCAGCAGTCCGGAAAACACTGCCATCTCTTTGAACCTCACCACCGTCAAGTAGACCCACCACCTTATTGAACCCTCTTTGGGAATTGGAGGCGCTGTGTGCCCACTTAGAAGTTCTACTTGGTCGTCTACATTCTCTAGTATGTAAATTAGCATCCTTTGAACAGGCCCAAACTAACAAGCTGTACTAGACGCTGTCCCGCAAGCTGTGGTGTACATGCTGTTCCTTTGGGGCCCATGCAGGTGTAATCATCCCTTTGGATGATAAGTTTCCACAGCTTTCTCTTCATTCCAGGCACTGAAAATGTGCCTGCTCTGCCAGCCTGTTGTTTACTAACACCGCAAGTCAGGGGGGCTCTGGCTTTGTTGCCCCAACTGTAAGCACCAGGGAGTGCCCTCAGGCAAAAAGCTACGAACCCATAAATGTCACTGATGCAATTTCTGTCTTTTAAGGGTAGCGTCTTCTCCAGTTTCTGCTTCCTCTTAGCGACACTGCAGTGCCTTCAAATCATTTTATTTTAAGGTTTTATACATACTGTCTGTGGGAAGTTAAATCTGACAGCTTATTCCACCATTACCAAAATCTGGAACCTTCATTTTTTTTAATGGCAATTTGGATATCTGTAAGATGCCTGATGAAGTTTTTGCCTATTTTTCTATTGGGCTGTTTTTCTTACTTTATATAAATTTAGTTGACTTTCTTTGACTTCTCAACATCAACTGTTTCTAGCAATGCAGGCCCATGTTCAGATATTTGAGAACTTCAAGTTACAGGCTAATAGCTAGAATGTCATTTATTTTAAATTTTCAGCTTAATGTGTTGGTCATACCTGCACATTTATAATTGATACTATACTCGCCAAGGCTGTACGAAGCCAGGCCATTAGGAGAATAATCCTTAAAGAATTATAACTACGTTAACTATTGCCTTGGACATGCACAAAAAAAGGGATTTATTAAGTAGCACAAAAAAGGCCTTGATGTATATTTACAAGCTCTATGACTTTATCACGTACCTTAATCTACTCTGTCAAAGTAAGTCTTTTTGTACTTCAAGCCACTACCCCAAAATTATCTGCTTCCTAAAGGACCACAACAGACTGGATTTATTCTAATTTCTCCTGTAATGTGTCTTTGACAAATAAAGTATTTGAGACACATACCAGGTTGTCAGTAAGATGATTTAGTTTGATGCAGATGTCAGTTCCCCTCAAATATGTAAATTTAATATAATCTCAAAAATAATTTCCATAGAATTTCAATATTTATAAAGTAATTTTAAAAACAGAAATAGGTAAAGCACTTATACTGAGAAATATAGTAGAGATTTGCCTTAGCGTATATTAAAATGTTTTGTAGAACGTCAGAAAGTAAATAAAGTGATTTATAGTGCAAAAGGAAAGTCAGATCACTCACATAGAATATAAAATATTTGATAGCTCATATAAAGCCATTTCAAGTAGAAAAGAAAAAATCAAAAGATCATTATAATTTCTTTTAATCAAATTGAAAATTTTGATGAAGTATTTTATCCATCTAATTGTCAATTAAAATTATTGAATTCCTATATATTTTAGGATGTGGAAAAATGTACTCTAATACAATATTCATATGTTTAAAACTAATGTATTTCTAATGAAAATCATTATCAATAATGAAACTCCAAATTAGATGAGTCTTAATAATTACACTTCTAAGAACTGATAAAAGAGAATTATTAGTGAAAATATAAGAAGGTATGAACAAAAAATGACCAGAAGACTATTGCTCATCATACGAAATGCCTTGTTTGTAAAGCACCTTTATTAATATGTTTTATTAAAAGATAGGATCATAAGCCATTCAAAATATTTATCTAGTTATATAATTAATGTGTCATAAATTTCTTATTTTCTCTGGTTTTCTCTGAGGGATATGGATATTTTCTCTTAGAAAATTCATTATATCACATAATTTTTCCATTTAATCTTTTAAAATTTGGGCATTATCTCATTTCATAATCTGAAAAATCTGTTCATAATGTTTTGAAAACAACTTTGAAATACTTTTTCCCTGAGTGCGTGTGTTCTTGGTGTCTCTTTCTCTTCTTATAAGGATGCCAGTTCTATTAAATTAGGGACCCGCCCATATGAACTCACTTCCTCCTTTAATTATCTCTTTAAGGGCCCTTTCTCCAAATATAGTCACATTGGGGGGTTAATGCATATGAATTTTGAGGAACTCACAATTCAATTAATATGCCTATAGAAATAGTAGCAATAATTCTTTATTTTCAGAAATGTGATATGTATCTGAATGATCATTAATGTTAATATATTTTCACTTTTATTAATAAAAACTGTCACGTCTTTTGTGTATATTATTGAGAAAATCTTAATGAAAATATTTTTCAAGCAGTTACTTCTGCAAATAAAAAAGGACCATTTGATGTCAACTGGCTAGGAACAGAAGGTTGTCACGGGATTTCCTACTGCAAACTGAGCTCGGAAAAAAATGAGAAGCAACACATGAGCTTTCTTCTGGGGACTTGAATGACAGTTTTATGATGTGATTCAGCTTCAGTCAATAAGCTGTGGCTCACTGCAATATTACTGTCTGTCTTGTCTCTTTTTTTCTTGGCGTTATAATCTCTGAGAATGACAGCTACTGATCACATTCTCAGTACAATCAAACTTGGCATTTTACCAAAGGTCAAATAGTTTAAAAAAATATTGTACTTTAATATAGAATTTTAAGCTAATATTGAATATGAACAAATCAGAAAATGCTGTATATAAGGCAGTTCTATGGAAAAAATAATTATAAATCATATAAAGTTTTTGATAAGTTGTGATTGCAAGGAAGGGATATAATATAGTATGTACAGATATAAGAAATATTATCCATTTCCTTATTTTACTTTACGTCTGGTAACCTAATCTTCATTATTAAATGTTTTTCATTAGTCAATAAATATTTATTGAGTACCCATTATGCGCCAGATACATTCTAGATACTGAAGCTAAGAAAAAAAGTAAGGAAAACAAATTCTTTGACTTCATGAAGCTTATAGTCTATGTTTTGAATAGTGACTAAATAGTGAATAAATTATGATCAGTAACCTAAAAAAATACAACTAAATTCTCAGACCTGTTTCCAACTTTAAATGACCTTACACAAATAAGTTGTGGCATGGAAGCAAATAAAAATAAATGACTTTGACAATAATTTAGGCACTGTATAACCAAATCATCTGTACTCAATATGAATATACTTATATGTTTATATAAGCATACATGATATGTCATGCATATTATACATAAACCCAAATTAACTCTAGACTCAAAATTTAGAATTAAATGAGTCCATAGTGACAAGCTATTTCAACTTTTATGAAGTACAAATTGTTTATCATCTCTAGGAAGAAGTCATTCACAAATTCTTAAAAATATTATTTGATTCATAATTAACTCATAATTGAAAGTATTAAAGTTTGTGCCAGTGTTTAAGCTATACAGGCCTCGGAACAACAAGGAGACCCCTAGCCTCAGAGCCCGGAGACCCCACCCAATCCCAGCTCCAGGGTTAGGGAATTTTCAGAGTTTTTCTGTAAATAATTTGATGCCTACAATGACTTTGTCTTCTTCCAGAGTTTACCTTTTTTACAAATCGAGGCATTTATTTGCTTATTTCGCCAATTTCGGGGAAAACAAAAGGAGATTACAATGTCATTAAAATATTTAAGAATATGTCCATCCCCCAAATATCTATAATCTTGTCATTCTCATGTGGAAGTTGTTGTTTGTTTTATTTTTGATGCAGACACAATTTATTACTATGTAACTCCCTTCATAATTTTATAATGCTCACTAGACAGTGATGAATTTTATTTATTATGATTGAAGAAATGAGTTTGGAGAGTCTGATTTAGTATCTGTTTCATCAGATGCATATTTGATTGCCAGTATTTGTATGTGCATACAACAGTGAATGGGCATATGTATGTGTGGGTGTGTCTCTCTCTGTGTATATTTGAACATGTTACAGCAAGACAAAATTCAGTCCTCCAAATAGAAGTAAGGCTGTCCTGAATGGCACTTCTGATCATTTTATGTTTTTGCTGTGGATTTGTAGGTAAGTCTGGTGAAGACTACTGAGCACTCTCAGCACAATGATGATAGTAATTAATGATAGCAACACATATGCATGTGTATACATGTTTACTAAGAGTCAAAATTATGACGACAGCTTTGTAGTATTAAAATAGATTTTAAAAAACATAAATTTGTCATACACTATTATTTGTGCATCTTTAATGAATCTATAAATAAGATATAGTCATGTCCCTGATAACTTTAAATTAGTGGTAAATAATATTTGAGATCTCTGCAATAAGTGTAAGTGGTATGATAATATTTGTAGTTTCTATTGGTGATAAAATTGCAGGTACTCTCAACACTACCGTGATGTGGGTTTTTTTGCCTTGATTTATTAATGGAGACATATTAAATTTCAGTTTTATATTGGTAAAAATAAATAGGCCATTATTTTATTCACCACACCAAATGATGAAATATTGCTTGTTAATGTGAAAGCAGAGACTGCGGAGTTCACAGGTTTCTTCTTGCAGAAATTTTGTTAAGGAAATTTTGAAGAGCAGAGCTTTCATCCAGAGGAGTGACCCTGATCGTGGTCATGCCAAGCTTATAGGTAGGTGACGGGAGAGAGATTCAGGAACAGGCTCAGGCCTTGTCAGGTTTGTAAATCACACTTGATAGGTGGCCTTCTATTCTAAATGCATGACGTGCTCTGCGTCAGTAATAATAAAAACCACATTCTAAGTTTAATGTAGATGGAAAAACGTCTGTGTGTCCTTGACAGAGCACTACGTGAAAGCACATGTTGAAATCTAAAATCGCGATCCAGATGCAGGGAATAAAATTGCAGGTGTGTGTTGCAGCGCTTCGTTAACTCTGACCGTAGTGCTCTCTTCATTTTTACAGGTACAGTATATGTAACACTCGAGTGTAAGAATGACTTTGTGTCTGAGTTCAAAATACATAAATTATGTCAGCGGTGCTGTAACAGAATAATTGCTAGAAACTGCTGTTTATTGGTATACATTGTATCTAAACTTCATTGCTTGAGCCTTTAATAATGCACTTTGGAGTATCCAGAAGAGTCAGTTAATGAAGCAATCTTTTCAAACACACAGATATTTGCAGAATTTGGTATTATATTCTCCATGTCTCAATAAGCTTGTGTGTCTATTCATACTCCAAGTGTGAATGTGGAGCATTCATGTTGCAAGATTATTTCAGAGTTCCACACCTGCCTAAGAGAAGTCTGAAATTGGGTGGGTATTTGGCCATCACATCCCAGGTGTGTGTTACTACAGTAATGCTGCAATACTGTCACAAACTCTCAGGGGCATACAATAGGCGTACGTGTCTAGGCCTAGCTGAGGGTTAGGCAGCTGCCACCCTCCAGGCTGGGAGCGTGCTGATTGTTGACTGACCTACGCTGCTTTCAGCTGGGTGGTTGCAAAGACTCAGCTCTGCCCCACATATCCCTCAAGCTCCCCAGGAAGCGCCTTACGGAGATGGCAGGGCCTCAAGGGTGCAAGTCCCAGTGTGCAAACCGGTATCAAACCTCTGCTTCCTTCAGATCAACAGACCATTGACCAAAGCAGACAAGACACGTGGCTGAATTCAGTGTCCAAGGGGAAGAGAATATCATCCAGTCCATAATGGAAAATCGCTAAAAATAAAGTTACAGGACAAAAGACATGGCTAGCGGGAGGACCACAGACTGAGGCTATCATTAAAATGTCCCTGTGTAGCCTGGAGAACTTATGACTCTGGGAATTGGTTCCTCACCTAAAAATTCTATGCATGTAATTACATCAGTTCACCAGCGTTCTGTAAATATTAACACACTACATGAGTTGTTTGGGGAGGATAATACAACAATCTTCTAAAAATGTAAATTGATTCAGTATGAGTTCAAATCCGGTGATTAATGTGCCTCTTATAATTACCAGGCATTTTATTATACATCTTGGTTATGGTGTTTTTGGTCTTTTTATGTTCCAAAAAATTTAAAAAGCAAAATGTTTTTATGTTTCTTAGTCATAACTTTTACTTAACCATTGTCTTATAAAATAGTCATTTTTATTCTTCAATAGATTTATCTTTCATGTTGATGGCTTCTAAATGGATACTTTTATAAGTCTACCTACTGGCTCTTTCTTTCCAAGAGAGATTTTTTAATATTTAATGTCTCCTTTATATAGAATTGAACTGTTCTACTTGCTGAACAGTGTTTGTTAATACTGTGTATGCACGTAGAGGATGGCAGTTCAGATGGTGCGCCTGACTTCCACGCTTTCAAAAGACAACTTCATTCTCTTTATTCAGTCAATTTACAGTATATGTTAACCTACATTTCTTTAAAATCAAAGCTCAATTGAGTTAATTAATTTTGGGTGTCTGAAAGTTGATGCAGCCTTTCAACTGAATTATCCTTGAGATTCAATATTTTTAAATATTTAATGCTTATTTAATATTAATTTAATGATTAATTCATAGGCATAAAATATTCAACATAAAGAAATATTAAGTAAAATAATATCACTATTTTCTAATTTTATAAATATGTTTTTAATTATTAAAAAACTGTATCTAAAGGACACAGAATTGAATCTCCAGGATTCTTTCACAACAGACCACTGTGCAGAAGTTTGGTTTTCAGTTTAAACAAAAAGTATTCTAATAAGTAATTTTTTAAACTGGTAAACTTTTTCATGCTTTCAGTTACAGAACAAAATTAAAATCTTCCAAGCAGCCTTTGCCAGTTCGTTCCTTCAAGCAGAGTTAGTGTGCTCATGTCTGTGTTCACAGCAAGCTGTTCCTTCTTACCTTTACTGATTTCCACGACTACCTCTTCTGTTCCTAAAGGTGACATCATTGTACACCAAAGACCTTGCAGAGTTGCAAATTCTGCAGGCGCCTCAGGATTGAATGAATTCTGTCTGCGTTAAACATACTCTTCCTGCTACTCAGTTACTATGGCACTTAAAAATGTGTGATTGTTTTCCCTGAAGTCTAGAAATGAGGAAACATATTATTATTGGATGGCAGAATTGGAAGACTGATATTTCACTAGCTCTGGATATGGATACATTATAAGATTACATCCTAGATCCTCTCATTTGAATTCTTTCTTTCTTTCTTTTTTTCTTTCCTGCGTGAACAACTAGGAAATAAGACAATATGTTGATGATATTTCCAGACTTGCTAGTCTGAGGAAATAACATGATGGATAGTTTGTCACTGGTAACTTTGAAAACTGATAATACAAACATGCAAAGGGAAAGTGTAGAGTTGTAGAGAGGACTCTGGATATTACTGCATCTAAAATTTCCGTGGTCTCGATACATAGAGAAGAGACATTCTGGCGTGCATTTCCCATTTTTTTCCCCAGATAGGTAAAAGTGATAAACTGTGCTTTTTGGTTTTCTGAAAAATGATTAAGTTGAAGCAGCAAATATGGCAGAGAACAGGTGTCTCTTTTCTTCAACACCATTTCGTATTCTTTTTTCCCTGTACTACAGATAGATGAACAGATAGGTGGCAGGTGGTAGAGCAATCGATCAATCGAGGTCTCACAATTTTAAGTGCGTATTGTATCTTGCTCTCCCTTTTGGAAAAGTTCGCTTCCGCATCCCTCTTAACATATGTTCCGGTTTCACCAGTGCTCTCCTTGTATTGTCACGTCTGCTCACAACAGTGCCTGACACACTGAAGGACCGTGTGTCCTTCTAAAAATCTACTCTTCCTACGTCAGTGCCCTCCTGCTCCCACCAAAGCTTTATCCAGTTTTTCCCCTGATTCTAAGTCTTGGTGCAAAAGGTTAAGACATTATTTTGGTTTGAGATTGTATAAAAACTAAAAGAACTGAGAAACTGACATAGCAAAACTGTTATTTAATCTGTAAGGCATTTTTTTACTTTTTCACCTTTTTACTTAACATTCCGTTTAATCTGGTCAATGACTTTTAAAGTTTTGTGCACTAACAGTAATTTTCCTTTAGCCTCTCCTTTCTCTTAAATTATTTAACTCTGTAATTTATCAACATTTCTAAAAGAATGTTCTAGTGACAGTGAGAACAGGCTACACCAAAAATTGCAAGGCTTTGGTCCAGTAACAGGGATTACAAAGAACCGGCTTTTCTGTCTTTATTAGCAGAACATTCATTATGTATGAGTACTACAGAGTATGTAAGAGTCTGATGTCTACAACTAACTTGAATTAGGGGAGGCTGCATATCCTTATCTATCGATGGGAAGAGAATGATGGATTTTGAAAATCAAGACTCACATTGCAGGATTTTACAATCATTTTATGTGTAAACATCATCTCGGTAATTTAAGTGCAATCATGTTGCATTTATGCACAATCACGTTGGACATCATGTTGCAGAAAAGGGTAAATTTTCGGTATTATTAAACTTATGCAAAGTATCCGTTGGAAGAAGCTTAAAGGAAGAGCCAACTATTTGTCTATTGATCAGAAGTTAGTATTTTGTAACGTGTTCCAAAGCAGCGGCCGCGTATGATGCAGCCTCCATTCGCTTGATGGGCGGCTGACGGTAATGAATGATACGGACACACGCTGTCAGGGGCGCACGCAGACGGGGTCCTCATTAAATAAAGTAATGGTGATACTGATAGCTCCCTGCAGTGACACCATGGAGACAAATGTCCATACATGGACTCTGACAGATGGTGAATGACAGTTTTATAATTGGATAGTAGGTTGGAAGCCAGCAGATAATGTTCATGTGCCAGATTTTTATTTTACTCCCTTGGTGGGCCTTGGATAACCTTACATTCTGTAGGAATTGTATCTGTTTTTGCATTTTTTATCTTATCTACTACCATATATTCATTGCATTTTTTTCCATTTCAGTACACTAAAAATATTCTTGTTGATATTTTTTGGAGAATATTTCATCATGACCTTTGCAAAATGAGCCCTCTGAATTATTTGAAGCAAAGCATTAGGCAAATGAGAATGAACTAAAAGTTACTTGAAATATTCTATCATCATGAGTTTATTTGGAAACATTTTTGCAATGTATTTGAACAATAAATCTCATTGAGTCAGAACAGTTTCAAATCAAGTATATAATGGGGAAAATCCTACTCATTTCTTTTAGAGCAGTGGAGTAAATTAACATTAGCTTGATTGCAGATTCAATTCCCTTTATCCACTATTAATTTTAAATATAAACTTTTACATCCTTATTCTTAAAAAATAGCAATAGAATTTTCTCACAGCAATTTGTAATAAAACATACAAAAAAATGAAAGATTTGTTTCCTTGTATGATTTTACTACTGAAATGATGATTTCTTGTAAGAGACTCCTTTAGTTTGCTACTACAAAATTCAAAGAAACTGTATGAAAAATTTCATAACACTTTACTGCGAGACATGTCCTAGCTGATTCCAATTAGGCGCATATGGTACAAACATATGAAATAAAAGAGACTCTAACTGTTGTACATTTTAAAAGAGCTTTTCAGTAAATCATCTAGCCCTAAGGTCAGCTGAGAGTTAGTACTTTGTTTTCATCCCATCCTTTAATGAGGCAAAGACCCAGAGGGGAGAGAGTCAGTGAGTGAGAGTCCACAGTTCTTTGCCTATGAGGATGCTGTTTTCATAATCAGAGAAAGGGCTTGCTTCACAGGCGTGGTAGACACACACTTGGATGACTACATTTACTGTTAATTCCTGGTGTTCACATCCTGTAAAGTCTCCTTCCCTTGAATATGGTCAGGACCTGTGACTTGCATGTAGCCTGTGGAATATGGCAAAAGTGAGGGGACCCATGGCTCTCTTACAACACGGTAGTTTGCTTTTTTAAGCCAGCCTACAGAGGATCTCGGAACAGTCTCACGTTTGCTTAAATACTCTTCTCTTGCAGTCTTAAAATGTTTCATACTTTTATTTATGAACATACGCTTTGTACGTGGCACCCAGTGAGGCAGTGGAGCACGTGGTAGAACAGAGGGGAGCCCCCGGCGTGTGTCTGCAGCCATTCCCTGTTGGCTCTTTCGCAAAGGCACTCGTGATGGCCCGTGAGCGAAGAATTTTCATGTGTGGCAGTTCAACAACACTAAAAGTCCTGTAGAAGGTGGGCGTGTTTTGTGTGCTGCCAACTACTTACAAAGAAAATGATACTACAGAAGGAAAGAAAAATAGAAGACACCCTAGTATCCCTTTTCCTCTTAGTTGTGCTTACTCATCAGCAGGACGAAAGGAGTGTTGGCAGATTGTCCTCATATCAAGCAGTGAAATAAAACATTTGAGTTCATTTTTGCTTAATGTTTCCACTGTCTGGGAAGAGCTAAATACACATACATGCAAAAACCAGGAAATACAAAAGTGCAATCTCCGTCATTCTGCGTACCAATTAAATGTTTTTATATTTGCATTTGAAACTGCCATCACACGCTGTAAAGATAAACATGCTAATAATTTAACATTTTAGTTTTTTATTTTGAATGACATGAAAGAGCAAGTAAAAAATACCATAAAAAGTTGAGAGAGTATACAAGAAGAATTCTCTGTTCTCCTTCATTTGCAAATGCCATGATTTTTCCTTTATTCCCAAGGAATATTTTCACCAGGTTTAGAGTTCTGGGTTGATAGTAACTTTGATTCAGCCCCTGAGTGGCATGCTGGTTCCCTCGGGTCTCTCTGGTTTGTGACACAAAAATCCATTATCGTTTAAATTGGTTTTCCCCCATCAGTAATGTGTTGATTCGCTTTGGCTGCTTTTAATATTTTTTCATCTTTAGTTTCAAAAGTTGACTACTGTGTCTTGTGGATTTCTTTGGATTTATCCTGTACAGAGATTCACTCAGCTTCTCAGATTTCTAGTTTTATGGATGTTCTTTGGCCAAATTTGGGGAGATTTCTGCAATTATTTTTTCAAATGCTTTTTCTCCTCCCCTTCTGAGACTTCATTTCACAAATGCTAGATATTTTCTTATGGTCCCACAAATCCCTAAGTCTCCATTAATTATTTTTTTCCATCTGTTTTCTCTGTTTTTCCAATTGGGTGACTCCTATTAATTTATTCTCGAACTTGCTGGCTTCATCATCTGTCCTTTTCATTCCATTGTAAATCCTTTCTATTGCATCTTTTATTTCATTCATTGTACTTTTCAGTTCTAAATTTTACATTTTGTTCTTCTTTATAGCTGTATAACTGCTACCATTTTCCATCTTTTTATCTGTTTCAAGTATGTTTGTAATTGTTCAGTGGCGTCATATTTACAATTGCCTTAAAGTCCTTTATAGAAAATTTCTGTATCTGTGTTATCTTGGTATTGGCATTGGCTATCTATTCTTGTTCAAGTTGAGATTTTTCCATGCCTTGGTATGTTGAGAGCTTTTCCTTGTGTCCTGGACATTTTGATTATTATATTATGTCCCAAGCCTGGCCCCATGGGACTTAGTCCTGGCCCGTTCCCTCTACACGTGCAGCTGCGTGACGCTTCATCAGAGCAGCCCAGTTTACGTCATAGTAGCAAGCACTTCCCAAATCTTCACAGTTTAAATCCACAGCCATTTATTTCTTCCTTGTATAATAAAATGTCTTCATCGCATACAGCTTACTACTGTAGTTACTTAGAATTCCAAGAGGGAGAAAGTGATTGAACATTTTAAATATTGCCAGTTGAGGATAAAAGAGAGCAAGGAAGGATATTGCACTGACAATTGATTACTCATTTAACACACCTCCAACTTCACTCTGCACACACACACTTCAAGATGGAAGGGATTTTGCTATTTTTTCCATATATTAATATTTATGAGGTCACTCTCCAAAGAGGTCTCTAGAAACAATTAAGCTAGTTTGTTGTTTTTTCTTATCAACAATAGAGGCTTTGCTAATTAGCATTATGAACTTAGCACTGGGTAAAAATCAGTGTTGTTCAAGATATGTGTATTAACTAAAATAATTCATATGTATTTCCTATCACTTTATAAAAAAACATAAAAATTCATGACACACTTTACTATTTTTATCAGTTTTCTATTTTCTGTGTTAACAAATTACCATAAATTTCCAAATTTCAATATAAAATTGAATAATACCAAAATAATACCAAATTTCAATATAAAATTGAAGAAGCTCACATTAGCTAGCAGCTCTGCAAGTTGGAAGTGTGGCATAGCTCAGCTTTTTCTCTATGTGGGGCCTCACAAAGCCAGAATCAACGTGACAGCCAGGCTGTAGGGAAGAATTCCAGTCTAATTCAGATTGAAGGCAAGGGATGACTGAGAGGCCCTAATACTCTTCTGGAAAAAAATAGTAAGTCAGAAGCAAAATGGTCTCCTGAGTGGGACAGCAGAGGTTAATGCGCTCTCAAAGACAAAACAATCAGTGATAACAAACCCTATTATATTCCCCATTTAATCCCCATTTAATTGTATCATTTTTGAATAAATAGAAAATAGATGGATCATGATGGATGACAGAAAACTGCAACAAAATTAAGCACGTGGAAAGCAAGTTGTAGCTCTGTGCTGGATATATCATTACTAGAAGAGATCAATACATACTCTAACTTTTTGTAAGATTTTATTGATCTAGAAAATGTGTTGTTTTTAATCCCCCAGAAGAAATAGCATAACTGTAGTGTTCCAATGCACCTGGGAAGACAAAGATGAGATTCACCACCTGACAAAGAACGAGGCTAACTCTAACCTCTCCAGACGAGGGTGCGTTCTTCACCTTGGCGTCCGGCAGCTCATCATCACAGTCCTCTATTTCAGCAATATTCTGTAAATTGGATTTGGTGAGCAGACAATTACAAATAATTTGCTGACAAACATGGGTGCCAAGAGTGTGAGATGACCCCTATCATTGTTATGGCACTGCCATATTGGTTATTATTTCAGTGATTTAATGATTTAGTCCATCTCGGAATATGTACTCTAAAATTAAGGTCAAGTTATTTTGCTTTCTACCTACCACCCCAAGAAAAAAGCACCTTATGGTGTGGGCCTTTAGTGTAACCATCACCCAAATACTGTGCATTGTACCCAATACGCAATTTCTCATCCTTCAGTCGCCATCCAGCCTGCCACCTTTCGGAGTCTCCAGTGTCTCTTATTCTACTCTTTATGTCCATGTGTAGACATTAATTAGCTCCCACTTGTAAATGAGGACATGCAACATTTGACTTTCTGTTTCTGAGTTATTTCACTGAAGATAGTGACTTAAAGTTCCATCCAAGTTGCTGCAGAAGACATGATTTCATTTTTTCTTTATGGCTGAGCAGTATTTGTGGTGTATATATATGCCACTTTTTCTTTATCCAGTCATCCTTTGGTAGACACTTAGGTTGCTTCCATGACTTTGCTTTTGTGAATAGTGCTGCAATGAACGTACTAGTGCAGGTATCTTTTTTTGCACAGTGATTTATTTTCCTTTGGGTAAATACCCCATTGGGATTGGTGGATCAAATGGTAGTTCTATTTTTAGTTCTTTGAGAAATCTCCATGCTGTTTTCTATAGAGATTGTACTCATTTATATTTCCACCAACATAGTATAAGCATAACCTTTTCTCTGCATCCTCCCCAACATCTGTTGCTTTTTGACTTTGTAATAGTGGCCATTCTGACCTGTGTAAGATGGCATCTCATTATGGTTTTAATTTGCATTTCTGGGATGATTAGTGATGTTGAGCATTTTTTCATGTGTTTGCTGGATGCTTGTATGTCTTCTTTTGAAAAATACCTGTTCATGTTCCTTTGCCCGCTTTTTAATGGTTTATTGTTGTTGTTGTTGTTGTTTGTGGGATTTTTTTGTTTTTGTTTTGTTTTGAGTGTTGAGTTGTTTCACTTCCTTGCAGATTCTGGATATTCGTCCTTGGTTGGTCGCATAGCTTGCAAATATTTTCTTCCGTTATGTAGGTTGTCTGTTTCCTCTGTTGCGTAATTTTGCTGTGCAGAAGCTTTTCAGTTTAATTAAGTACCATTTGTCTATTTTTGGTTTTGTTGCATTTGTTTCTGAGGTC
Organism: Lepilemur ruficaudatus; assembly: GCA_963574885.1. Taxonomy (NCBI): domain Eukaryota; kingdom Metazoa; phylum Chordata; class Mammalia; order Primates; family Lepilemuridae; genus Lepilemur; species Lepilemur ruficaudatus. The sequence continues at coordinate 42,275 of CAUYRT010078118.1, forward strand.
TTAGTCATAAATTCTTTGCCTAAGCCAATGTCCAGAAGAGTTTTTCCTAAGTTTTCTTCTGGGATATTTATAGTTTCAGCTCTTAACATATAAATCTTTAATCTCAGCAGGTAGAATATTCCACCTGGAAAATGTCCTGGTTTCTTAAACAACAAAGAGCAAAAATAAAAAGTAAAAAAATGGAGGGTTTATATTTTCAAAGATCTAGGAAACTGTGTTAGGGTTCTCCAGAGAGACAGGACCAATAGGATATAGATAGATAGATGATAGATAGATATATAGAAAGATAAGTGAGAGGAGATTTACTAGGTGAATTGGCTCATGCAATTATGGAGGCTGAGCAGTCCCAGGATAGACCATATGCCAGCTGGAGAGCTAGGGGTGCCAGTAGTGTAGCATAGTGCAAGTTTAAAAGCCTCTAAGCCAGGAAAGTTGATGGTGTAGCTCTCAGTCCAGGGATGAAGATCTGAGAACTTAGCGGACCACTAGTATAAGTCCCAGAGTCCAAAGGCTAGAGAGCCTGGAGTTCTGAGGTCCAAGGACAGGAGAAGTCGGCTGCCTCAGCTTCAGGAGAGAAAGACTTTACCTTTCCTCTGGATTTTTGTTCTATCCAGGTCCCTGGCTGATTGGATGGTGCCTATCCACACTGAGGACAGGTTTTCCCTGCTCAGCCCACTGACTCATATGACAGTCTCCTCTGGAAACACCCACACAGACGTGCCCAGAAACAGTGCTTTACCAGCTGTCTAGGTGTCCCTTAATCCAGTCAAGTTAATATCGAAAATTAGTCATCAAAGAAACAAATCAAACAGATTCAATGTGCAGAATGTGAATTCTGATTTGAACAAATTAAATATGTGACAATACAGGAAGTTTTAATAATAACCAGCTACCTGATATCATGAAATTAGTGTCAATATTCTTAGGGGTTCTCCTAGTTATTTGTGCAATGTGTAATATGAGAGAAATACATTTGACTACATTCCCATTTGTTACGTTATAGGCAGTCCTGAAAAATGATTACGTTTGCTTTATTTGTTACACTGAGATTAAAGCTATGAGTAAAAGAAGACACACATTACAAGTTTTATACATTTTAAAACCCTAGAACTATAATGTGCTTGTGAAAATGCATTTTTTAAAGAGAGCATAGTATTCAGATAGTATTAATGGCTTATTGCTGCTTATATGCCCATGTGAAGTGAATGTTATCTTAATTGTCAGTAAAGAGAAAACCCTTGTAGAAATTTAATTTCTCATTTTTTCATGTAAATTAATGAGCATTATTAATTTATAATCTTTTCCCAAGATAGTACATCTTAAACAATTATAAATAACTGGTAGAAAATATATTCCTATAGAAGTATTTATTTTGTGATTGTATTGGACACATCCAAATAACTCAGAATGACCTCCTCAATTTTGACATCCTTAATTTAATCAAATCTAAAAATCCTCTGTATAACACCATAGAAATTGACATATTCACAGGTTATGGCAATTTGTAGATATCTTTGGGGAGGGGGAAATTATTCAGCCTGCTACATTATAATGTAAATTTCTTTGCAAAAGATAAGTACAAACGAGTTGTTGCGTACACTTTCAGTAATCATCTACTTTTATACCTCAGTGTATTAGCAGCTTTTTCAGCAGTCTGAAAAATCATTTCTATTTTAGTCTCTTTCTAATTTAATTTTTCATGACATGCCAACAAATTTAAAAAGTGAGAAAAAAACAACAAAAAGATTACCAGATGGCCCTTTGATAGAGTGTCACCGTAAGGAAGGGGTTTATATGCTTATTTGTGTACTGTTGTGTGAGACATGAGAAGAATTACTAACTGTTAAAAATTTTATAGTTTTGGTTTAAAAAAAAACAAATCATTTCTGTAACATTATGTTGACTATTTTACTAATTTAACAGATACATATAATGTTGGATGCCATTCTGTGCACTTTATAAATATCAGTATGGTGAATCTGCAAATATTCTCACTGTCTCCATTACAAATGAGGAAACTGAGGTACAGAGAGTTCAAATGCCTTGCCTAAGATGACACAAGTAATGAGTGGTGGAGTTGAGGTTCACACTCAAGGAATCTGTCTCTGTCAAGGAAAGAGCCTGTAGGTTTAACCGCTGTACTAGGGCTGCCTGTAAGTCACCACGCACAGTCTAATACGAAAACAATGATAAAATTTAGTATTTAGCTGCTGATGAATCAGAGGTTTCTACCATTGCTAAACCTCACATGATCTAGCTTTTCCTATCCATAAATGGGGATGTTTGTCCTAAGCCAAAGTAAGATTGGGCTTAGGTCGGCAAGGTCCCTGCCATCCATTACCACTGTTTACAAACTCAACATATATCGCAGGTGACCTACTCCTCTCTGTTGAGTTCATACCGCTTTTCCAGGCCCCGCCTACCTTAGTTCAGTTTCCTCCAAATGTTCCAAATCTCCAGTACATCAGAAATACATAAATTATTACAAATTTGAAAAGGGGGACTCTAAGTTGTTAATGGGAGTGATTTAAAGATTGAAGTAACTAAGGGGAGACTTATGCGCACACATACAAACATTTATATATCTTACATAGTGAGAACATTTTGTCTGTATATACACACACATAGGCATAAATATGTGTGTATATATACACATTCATACACATACACACCCACACATATATTTATACACACGCACCTTGTGCTATGAACTATCATTTCAGAAGAATAATTATCTTCTTGAAATTACAGAATGCATTTGCACCACTCAACTGAAAACCAATGTACAATAATATGAGTTTTATCTTATTGAAGACCCTTTATAATAAGATGAGTATAAGTGAAAAATTGCCTTTCTTAACATGGCTTATCTGTTACCTATAAATTTATATCTAACAGGGTCATTTAAAATTAGATGTTAGAATATAAATTTAGCATTATTTGAAGGCAAGAATAATAGATTACTGTTAAATTCTTAAAAGTAAATACAAAAGAAATAAAATATTTTTATGATTTCAGAAAATTTTCAAGACAGATTAGCACCTTTGAAATTTAAAAAAATGATACCTTTGAGAACTGGCATAACTGATTGTTATAATTTCAATTTCATTTATAGATAGCCATAAAACGTACTTTTATTTATGCCAAAATTTATATATTTCTGATGCTTTAAATTGTTCTAGTAAGAACCACTTTGTATTTGTTCTCATACTCATTTATACAAAATCTTACTTCTAAGAATTGGGTAATTAAGAAATTTATTCTTAGAAAAAACTTAAAATTTATGAAATATGATCTTTTGCTTATAAGAATTTGTGATTTTTTTATTTTAAATTTCTTATTCCACTTTGTTGTAGGTATTAATACCTAATTCATAATAAATTAAGTAAAATGATTATAAATAAATTAATAATAAAACCAGGTTTTAAGACTTTTAAACATACAGAAAAAAATCAACAACAGTAAAAAACAAGCACCCCAATTTAAAAATGGGCAGAGGATTGAATACAAGTTTCTCCCTAGACGAATGGCCAGGTAAGCTCATGAAAGGATGGGCAGTATCACTAATTATTAAAGAAACACAAATCAAAGCTACAATGAGATGACATAACACTTTACACCCATTAGGATGGCTATGATTAAAAAAAACATAGAAAATAACATGTGCTGGAGAGAATGTGACGAAATTAGAACCCTGTGCGTTGCTGCTGGTAAATGATGCAGCTGCTGTGGAAAACGGTATAGTGGTCCCTAAAAACTTAAATAGTATTGCCGTATGGTGGAGCGGTTCTGCTTCTGAACATACAGTTGTCCCCACGTATCCTCGGGAGATTGGTTCCAGGATCCCCGCAGATACCAAAAGTCCCAGATGCTCAAGTCCCTTATCTAAAGTAACGTGGTGTTTACACATGACCTACATATAACCTAAATTCTATGTATACAGGTGCTATACTATATTGCTTTTCAACTTGCATTATTTTTATTGTTGCATTATTTTTTTGTTGTTGTTTTTGTTAAATATTTTTGATCTGTGGTGGTTGAGTCTGCAGGTGTTAGAACCTGCAGATACAGAGGCCGACTGTTTACCCAAAAGAATTGAGAGCAGGGACTGGAACAGATATTTGTATACAATAAATGATAAATAAGATATTAATAAAAGTTATATATGCACACAATGGGAGATAATTCAGCCTTAAGAAAACGCTACAATTTGAATGAACGTTAAAAACTACATTAAGTGAAATAAGCCAGACATAAAAGAACAAATATTGTATAATTTCACTTATATAAGGTACTTAGAAAAGCAAAATTCATAGAGACAGAAAGTAAAACAGAGATTACCCCAGGCAAGGAGGTAAGAAATAGGGAGTTATTGTTAATAAGCATACTTCGGTTTAGGATGATGACAAAGCTCTAAAGATGGACAGTGTGATGGGAAACAACAAGGTGAATATTTAATTCCACTGAACTTTACATTTAAAAATTATTAAAATGGTATATTTTGTGCAATATGTATTTTACTGTAGTAAAAATCTGGAAAGATTATGACTTTGAAGAAAAGCCAAGATAATTCTCTGTTCTGGGACCTGCCTTTGCATGACTGATGATTAAGTCAAACAACTTTCTTTGTAGAGTGAGAAAAATAACATGGAATATCTTTGTGTAATTTTTAATTATTGATTATTTGACTTTGCCTCTATAGAAGCTTGATTGCAAGAAATGCATTTTATATTTACAAAATCACCTAAGTTGGAAAATCATAAGAAACAAGCACTTCTTGTTTTTTTTTTCTTTTTTTCTAAGCATAGAAAGAATGCCTCATATTAATCAGAAACAATCCTTCCTTCCTTCCTCTTTTTCTTTCTTCCTCTCTCTCGCTCTTTTTTTTTTTTTTTTTTTTTTTTTTTTTTTGATTCAGGATCTTGTTCTGTTGCCCAGGTTGGAGCACAGTGGCATGATCATAGCTCACTGCAACCTCCCAGGTTCAAAATGATCCTCCTGCCTCAGCCTCCCAAGTAGCTGGTGGCATGCCACCATGCCTGGCTATTTTTAATTTTTTTTTTTGTAGAGACAGAGTCTTGCCAGCTTGCCCAGGCTGACCTCAAACTCCTAGGCTCACGAGATCCTCCTGTCTCGCCCTCCTAAAGTGCTGGGATTATGCGGCAAACCACCACGCCTGACTAATTAATACTTTTATTCTGTACAATTCTTTTGCTGTTATTTCATCTCTCCTGAGTGAGCCCAACTCTTAAACCGTATTCTCCGTCTGCTCTCTCTTAATGGGTCCTCTGAACCCCTCTGATGTATTTTTGTACTCTGCCTTTTGTTGTTGTTGTGGTTCATGAAGTCATAGTGTCTGCAGCTTTCTTTGATACTGAGATAAATTAAATATTTTTCTGAAATAGTCGTGCTTTTCATTGATATAATTACATTGATGATATGTTCCTCATCTGACTTTTGCTTACCTCTCTCCTTTTTCCTGTCTTTTTCTTCAACTTTGCAATTTTTTGAGCCTCAGCCAGGTATAAATTCCTCAGTGATTATTATATTTGAGGCGAACTACACTGTGCACAGGCGCGGTGTGGGTGGGTGTGTGGTCCTAGTGGGTGTTCTGCAGGCGTGATGAGAGTTTGTTATCTCTGATACCATGCGGACAAATTGTGCACCCGGGAAGCTCACGCTTCTCATCCTTCAAACTGCACATGAGCGGTCAGGTGGTCTTTACGATTACTGAGTTTTAGTTGTGTCAAAATTTTTTCTTTGCAAAAAAAGTGGTAATATTTTAAACTTTTGTTATTTTTTTCTCTCAGTGAAATTGAAAATAAGGAGTGGAACAAAAATGCCTTCATTCAGTCATCTGACCCATGGCTTTAAAATTTATAACGCCTGCAAAATTTTAAATAGGCACATAACAAGAGTCGTTTTTTAATACATGTTCATAGATTTGCTTCCTGTTGTCTGAAATCTGTGTGAAAGAATGAGTTAAAGAATGACTGTGTGAAACGTAATTAATAGAGTGAAGTGGTAGACTTTTGGGAGCATTAAGGTATCCAAGACAATAAATTAGTAAAACTCCCACTTTCTTGTAAATTGTTATTTCAAGGAGAGATTATTGAAGTAATTGCTGTAGCTAACAAAGTCCGTCGCATTATAAGCATTCTCATCCAGGTTTAAATTTGGCTTTGGACGTAGTCTATATACCTGCAAACAGTGAAAGAAACCTGCATCTCTAGACAGATAATCAACTGAACGTCTTCTAGTAGTAATTTTTCCTACTTCACGATGCTATTCACATCGAAATTACAAAATCAGCTACTTTACTCAAAACTAATTAAAATGAGCTTTAAAATATACTCATCTATCTTAGTATTATCATCTGCAAAAATAAATTTGTTCTGACAGAAATTTAGGCAATCTTTTAAAAGTTTTGATTACTTTATTACAGCTCTAGTGCAAATTCTAAAGAACCTGGTACACAGCCTGGCTTAGTAAGCACATATTTTTTACAGAGGTATTTGAGATTTTGAGGAAGGATGTAGGTGGGAAGTGAGAATTTTAGTACAAAGGCCCACTGACACCTGCAGTCCTTGTTACAGCGTAAGACACAGTATCAGCAAAATCTGAGGCTTTGGTTTTTCCCATCTTGAAGTAAAGCCTGTTTAAAGGAAAAACTTTGTACATTGCTCAGTGGTGTGCAAACTTTCAGCATGAAATGCTTTTTCATACCAACTCACACAAAAATAAAGAGAAAAAAATCAAACTTCTATTAATCCATAAAATCCGTTTCAAACACATTAAACTGTCTTGCACCTTCAAAGATAAATAAAGCAAGCACTTTCTAAAACCATTTTGACGGAAGCTCTGGCAAGAACAGATAAGTCGCAGCAGAGTCCTTTCAACCCCAGCATCTGTACCTGAGAGCTGCAGCTGCTGAGCCAGTCGAAACGCAGGATACGATGTGTGCCGCGCTGCCTTTCACTGGCGTTGCTGGGGAGAGCGCCAGTTTGCTGAGAAGTAATGAGTCAGGGTCTACAGGCTGGTGAATAACCACTAAAGGGAGCGAAGGGTTTAGGGAATTGCATAAATTCTTTCAGGAAATCAGGCTTCAGTTACCATACCAAAAAGCAATACTTGATAGAAAATTGGTATTCACATTTAGTAACTATAGTGAGGAGGATTCTTATTATTTATGAAAAGTAGCAAATGCATTAGGTTATCAAGTATGGAATGTCCGATTTCCTTAAGTACTAAGTTTGAAAGTTGATATCTCTGACATTTCACTTTGACACTTCTTGGTTTTGTTTTTTGGTTTTGGTTTTTGTTTTTATTGTGAAGGCACATCCTCGTTCTTTCAAACACATGTTGTGGCTTGTGATTATCTTTCAAAAAAATTTTTTAGAGCAGTTTTGGATAAGACAAAAATTTGTGTTATTTTCGAATATGAGTTCCATGGTGGAACCAATGCAGCTCAGACAGCTGGAAATATCAATGAAGTATTTGGGAAGGATGTGGCTAATGAACTCACGGTACATGGATGGTTTGAGATGTTCCATTCTGGTGATTTTAATCTGAGCCACATGGGTGACCTGAGACCAGGTAGATAACGATGAGCTGAAAGCTGTAGTGGAAGTGAACCCACCTCAACCTACACATGACTTAGCAGCAAGGTCTGGCATTACTGTTCCAACAATATTGGACCATTGGAAACAAATCAGCAAGGTAGAGAAGCTGGATAGCTGGGCACCACATGAATTAAACAAGAGTCAAAAGAGAAATCATCCCGAAGCTTGCCTTTCTTTGTTGTCACGGCATAAAGACGAACATTTTCTAAACCATATCGCTGTTACCGCCCAGCCAGGTTCATTTGCCCACTGCCCAAGAGGAAGCCAATATGCTGGACAGCAGGGGCTACAGCAAAGAAGAGTTTAATTCCCTGGAGTGCTAAGCAGGGAGATGGGAGGAATTTCTCATATCTGCCTCCCTGAGAATTTGGGAGACAGGGTTTTTAAGGATATAGTTTGGAGGGCAAAGGATGAGGCAACTGGGTTTGCTAATTGGCTGAGTTCGGGCAGAACCATCCGTTCTTGGTATGCGAGCCTGGGCAGGTCAGCCAGTCCCCTGGAATGCAGGACCCGGTTCTTGGGAGGGGGTCATGAGACCAGTCGAGTCCATCACCTGGTTCACATGTGTTAGGTTTGTTCCCAAGTATGAGAGTGTTCACAAAGCTGTTCTTTCCCGTGGATAGTTGCAAGTTGAACTCTCTGCAGGGAAGAGCCAAGGTGGACTCTTCTAGTTGTCACCTTGCTGCCATCACTCTTCGTGGTTATGTCCTAAGTATGGTTCTTGGATTATTTTATATTTACCTTTTAAAAGCAGAGATTACTCTAGAAAAATGCTGGAACAAAATATACTTTAAATCATTTATTTACGATTCTGTGGCATGTGTCCTGCACTGTAAATAGTTAAATTCCATCTTGCACTGTTTTGCCTCATGATCCAGGTGGCTCCACATTTTCTCTTCCTGTTTCTATAATAAAATTATAAGTTATTTTAAGTACATATACCATACATATCTCCCTGCTCCACAGCCCAGCACCACACATGGTGCTTAATAATAGTTATAGATTGATTTTTAACAACTGACAAAGTAAATATTACATGCTGAAAGCACTTTATGTAGATAATTTACATTTTCATGTATCCAAAAAAGTTTCAGTAATCATTGTAGACTTTCATCCTTTATCAATTATCATAGTAAAGCAGAAATAAATTAGTTATTTTTTGTTTGTTTTTTATGGTTTTTCTTTTATAGAGATGGGGTCTCACTGTCACCCAGGCTGGAGTGAAGTGGATAAATCACAGCTCACTGTAGCCTTGAACTCCTGGATTCAAGCCATCCTTTTGCCTCAGCCTCCCCAGTAGCTAGGACTAGAGGCACATGCCACCACATCTGGCTAATTTTTTTTTAATTATTTTTTATAGAGAAGAGATTTCACTATGTTGCCCAGGCTGATCTCAAATTCCCGGCCTCAAGCTATCATCCTGCTCCAGCCTCCGAAAGTGCTGGTATTACAGTCATGAGCCTCCGTGCTCAGCTAATTACTTATATATTTTCTTAAATAAAGTTCCAACAAAAGCATTTTCCATTAAGAATAATCATGTATTTAATGTTTAACATCTAAAGAACGGGTCTTTTGTAATCTAAATCACGGCTTCTTTACCAGAGCTCTGACTTCCTAAGAGTTTCCTTAGATACAGCACCCAGGTTTATTTCACGGAATTGGAATTTTAATGCACCCTAATTGTACATTTACATAGGTACACTGCAGTGGGAAACTAGATAAAATATTTTAGTGAGGTGGATTATAATTTCATGAATGCATTTTACTCAATGGACATGTCACTATTAAATTATTTTGATAAATATTTTAACTCCTCTCATTATATATTTTTATATCTTTATTTTTACCAGTACTTTATGAGAGCTATAGTAAAATGCACATAAAATAAAAACTACTATTTTGAATAGCAACATTGAGAAGTAATTAAAATAATTCATTAAGAAAATAGAAATCTCAAGTATATAGACTGATTAGTTACATATTTCAAATGTATTGATTAATTTTGTATAAATTTACTATATTCACATTAATTTTTAATTGCATATCCTTACAATAATATGCCTGATAGATATTTGCTTTGCAGCAGGTATCCTCATCAACTTAAGATAGAGACATTAGTATAAGCCTTTTTTAAAAATCTTGTTGATTCAAAGAAAAGAGAAAGATTGTCAACCTATTGCATCTCACAAAATTGAGACCAAACTTTTTGCACAGGTTGGGCACAAATTCAATATTAGCAGTAGACATCTTAGCCATGGCTTTGATTGGTACATGCAGGCTAGTTAATTTGGGAATTCTGTATATTAAATCTCTTAATCCTTCTTAGAGTAAAACATTTTCAATAAACATTACAATCATAATCTATTTAATATCCACTAAATTATGTTTTCACAGGAAAAACAATGGAAGTATTTTCACATATTAAACAATAAAATCGAAAGAATGACACTTAATAGATGTGTAAATTGATTCAATGATCTGTAATTAAAAATTTTCTCAACAAAGCATAGTGTTTCTTTACTTATTATCATCCAGCCTTTAAATATTTGCATGACTTTATTAACAAAATTACTGCTGATTCAAAGAAACATCTAAATTTATCGCTGTCAAAATTAGAAGCAAGCAAATGTTCTTTCTTCATTAATGAGACCAACATGGTTTAATGTGAAATATTAACTCACCCTCCCTAATTGCCTTTAATTTTCCAAAGATATTTTAACAAATATTTTCTTCTATAAAATACATTAAAGAAATTAGTTATTTTCCCTAGATAGCATATAAACAGATATAAATCATTCTCTTTATCTTTTCTTATTAATTCACATAGAGAAGTAAAAATAAACATTTGTAGACTTTTCATTTTCATTTTAATATTAAACATAATTTGAGTGTCTCTCTAAATAGCTTTTTTCATTGGAGATTATTTATTAGAGAAGATGATGTGTTTAGTATGTGGATTTAATAACTTTCAAGTCTCTTTTGTTTTATAAAGATTTGTATATGTCTACACAATTATGATTCTTTTACTTTTAAAAACTTTAATATATTTGGAATAGAAAAAAAGTGAAATTTTGAAGAATTTAAGAATATCAGTATTTCCTTAGGAATTTGGATTGTGAGTCTCAGAGCAAGTAATGAAGTATAAAATGCCTTTCAACAATTCATCATTATGACTATAAATCCACAAATAAAATCATTACTTGCAACCCACTCAGTGTTAATAATGAGCCAATTAGTCACATTTTATTATTTAGAATTATTTTACCTTTCTGGAGAATGTCAAAATGTTTTGTTGAAATAATATAGAGTTGCTATTATGCTTTACTATAGCAGGAGAGATAAATAGAGGGTGAAAAATCTCTCGCGAAGGAGGCCACATCTTTTCCATCTTTTATAAACCCATCTCATCAATTCATTCAAATCTGACATCTCTTAGGCTGCTCTAGTTTTTCTCTTGGCTGTAGGATTTATCATCTTATTATACACTATATAGTATTCTTATTTACTTGGTTTATTATTTATTGACTGCTTCTTCCTTTATGATGTCAGCTTCTTAAGGAAAGGCATTTCAAGTTCTGCTTAAAAAATGTTGTCTTCCCTACTGAAAATGCAACTAGCAACTATCCACAGAAAACAATAGCTTTGTGAAAATTCCAATATTTGGGAACAAACCTAAGATACTCACATGAACCAGACATCTGATTGAAAACCACATCAGAAAGCCACAGGGGACAATCTCACTCGGGCAGTACCGTTCCCTCCTCCCTACAGTTAGTTGGCACAATGCCACACAGAGATTCTTCTGGGCCTGAGGTTTCTGCAGGGAAAAAGAGAACTGAAGGTGGACATCAGCTTCCCTAGTATTCTGAGATACTTCCCAGGAAGTTCCCTTTGGTATCACCTCCTAGGGGACACTGTGGGTAACAGCAAAGCCAGACCTCCCAGGCTCAGGTAGAAGCAAAGAAAAGAGGCAGAGCTCACAGTGACCAACATGTAGATCTTGGTGGTAACTCTGTGTTTCTGCCAACAATGGTGCCTGTAACAGCCAACTTCATAGCTCACTCACCAAACTGAGCTACTTGCTACCAAAGCATGGTGGAAAGTTCAACCTGGCTCAAGTCTGTAGACTAGCTTATCTCGATGCCCAGCCTCAGAGCCCACCCCAAGACCCTGCCCAGACAGGGAGATGCTCATTTCTGCTCATTTTAAAAAAGGTTAGTGGCTAGACCTGCCCAACCCAGGAGGCCAAATAGGGGCTCAACTCAGCTAAAAGCCCACCCTGTGGCTCTGCCCAGGCAGGGAGATATCTGCCTTCAAGCATGTTAGCAAAGTATCAGAGCTAGATCTCCTTGGCCCTGGAGTCCAAAAAGAAGCTTGACTTGAACAGAAAGTATGTCCCATGGCTTTGCTCGGGCAGGGCGGTCATCCTCAGTCATGCATTTCTCCAGACAATAGCCTCTGGTCCCACCCACCTCAAACAGTGACTCCACCTAACACTGTAGCCCAGCCTGCAGCCCCGCCCAGCTACAGAGCCAAAATGGCAAAACTGCCAACAAATATGTCCTGTTGCTGGACAATCAGAGAGCATCACGGTGCTCAGCTAGGAGCTTCATCTGATAACAGAACCCAGCTAGTGGTCTCCCTGGACCATGCAGCCCGGCCAGCCCGGCCAGCAGCCCCACCCGTTGTTAGAGCAAAAGAAGAAGCCCAGACAGCTAGAGAACCCACAACAAGCTCTGGCTGCCTGGAGTAAGCATCAGCATCAGCTAACTTTTCCAGAATTGTACGATAGACTAACACCATAACTGCCATGTGAGTTATATTTAACTCATGCTAGTTTTGAGCCCAGGGCCTTGTGAAGCAAAACCCCGCAGTTGGTTCATGAAAATCTTACTTACTGATGTTCTTATTGTTGCAATTATTAACAGTATTGACAATTCAAGTCTTGCATTGCATATAACCCACAGAAAACAATAAAAAAATTTTTCACTAAATTAGAAAGGATCATTTTATTTTCAAACTTTTTATTCTATTCTCATAATAAAACACCATGGCTCTAAGGAAAAATAAATCTGTTAGTTGGTTCCTGTTTCCCTGGTATAGCCCCATCAGTTTTTTGATGGTTTGTGTTTTTTTGTTTTTTGGTGGGTTTTTTTTGCACTTTCTAACACCAAAAGACATTTCAAGCGGAACAGCATGCGCTGGTTCTCAATCCCAGGGTAGGACTCCACACACTTCTGCCCACTGCACATTGCTGTCCGAGTTGCTGAATAAAACAACGTAGTCAAGCACTAGAGGGAACAATGCTTTATTCACATAAAGAAGAGACAGGGGAAAACCAGCCTCTGTCGTGTGCAGCAGGATTGACAGGTACCATGCAATGCACACACCTAAGCAGAACAAAGCAACATACATGGAGCTTGTAACAGAGGAAGATGCTCCCTTACACGGCAATAAGCCCAGCACAGGCCCTATGGCCTCATTCTCTCTTGGTGAGGACGTGTTGCAGACTCAAAGACCAATTCTCACACACCCCTGTGTGGTTGAAAGACCACACACATGAGACTGTCTTTCCCAGCAACATCCATATGCAAAGAAAAAAAAAAAGAAATAATGATTCATCCTCTGCAGCATATAGAAAAATTACTCAAAATCAATCATAACCATAAACAAAAAACCTAAAACTATAACACTTCTAGAAAAACTAGATATTTCAATATTAGATATTTTATTGGGCAAAATGTCTTAGATTCAAAACCAAAAGTGTAACTTATAAAAGAAAAACTTTGTCAGCATTAAGGAATACATTCTTCAAAATACACTCTTAAGAAAATTATGACCAGGCATGGTAATTCGTGCTGTAATCTGAAAAACTCTTAGGCCGGAGGATTGCTTGAGGCCAGGAGTTTGAGACCAGCTTAGGCAACATGAGGAGACCCCAACTCCATAAAAAATTTAAAAAAAAAAAAGTTGAGTGTGGTTGCACGTAGCCCCAGTCCTCACTGCTTGAGAGAACTGCATGAGCCCAGGAGTTTGAGGCTGCAATGAGTTATGATCACACTCCAGCACTCCAGGATGGGCCACAGAGAAAGACCCTGTCTCAAAACAAAACAAAACAAAACAAAACAAAACGAAAGAACAGATTCAAAGATATGACATAGACTGAGAGACTATATTTGCAAAATACATATCTGATAAAGAACTGATATCCAGAATCAATATAAAAATTTCATATCTCAATTTTAATAAACTATCCCAATTATAAGTTGGAAAAATTTTTGATACCTCACAAAGAAACACATAAAAAGATGGTCAATATCATTATTAACTAGAGAAATGCAAACTAAAACGATAACTAAATACCATTACACACTATCACAATGAGGTATAAAGAAAATGACAAACACCAAGTCGCGTTGAGGGTGCAGAACAAGTTGAAAGCTAATCCATTTCTGGTGTGGATTAAAAATGGTCCCACCATTTGAGCAAACCATTTTTCAGAGTCTCTTATCAAAGTAAACATGAAATTCACATATGTTAATTTCATATTAGGAGCAATCTCACTCCTGCATATTACCCAGATAAAGTGAAAACTTACATTCACACAAAACCTTTTGCCCATGTGTATACTGACTTTATTTCTATTCATCAAAAACTAGAAAAACCTAAACGTACTTCAAAGGGTGGCTGGGTAAACGTACTGTAGTGCATTCATGCCGTGGAATATTATTCAGCAATACAGGGGAGTAAACTGCTGATACGTTTAATAACATGGATAATCATGGAATACGCTCGTGTAAATAAGCAAGGTTCAGAAGACAGTATGAGAATGATTCCATTTATATGCCTTTCTGGGACAGCAGAACTATGGAGGCAGAAAACAAATCAGTAGTTGTCTAAGAGAAGTTGGCAATCAAGTTTGAACAGTAAATTATGTGATGATGGATGGCAGCAGCAGAGAGGAGGCTGAGTTATAAAAGTGCATTTGCCGTCATCATGGTTGGGTCTCATCGTGCTACGATGAATTGTCCGTATCTTACACAGGCACGTGACGTACATCATCACTGCACACTTTACTGAATGTTAAAACCAAAGACAATGTTTTATTTAGAGACTTGAACCTTAATATTAGCTAGCAATGTTGTAATTTGTTTTAAATTGTGTACATTATATATTATTATTTTCAAATAGTATGGCTAATCTTTACTCCTGAGCAATAAGTTCAGTGTGTCTGATATAACCATTTTTAATAGAGTCACATTTCACTGTGCTCTTGAAAGGCTATTGCAGAAAGGCCCCATCTGTGAATAGGCTTCTCGTGTCCCCTGTCTAAGTCAGCACAAAAGAATGATCAAAGTCAAAAGCAAAAATCCATTTGTGGATACAAAAAATAAGTTTTGCAGGCTGTTGTAACCTCAGTTCCTCACCTCTCAGCAGTGTTTTGAGAATTATTAGGTCATTATGAAGTTTCAAAAAATACCCCAGGAAAAGTAGAACTGGTTATAGTTTTACAAAATAGTTAAGTTTTTTTAATAAAAAAATCTTTAAATGATCCTTTATGCTGGTTATAGTAGAAAATTTAACTCACACTGTAAAAAGCTAGAGTTTAAGAGACTCTGCTTGCTTGGGATTTTGGTTACCATAGATTTTATCATTAAACTTTTATCCTCAAAAAAGACCTCATATAAAATAGAAAGCTGATATTTCAAATTCAAGGGAAAAGTACATTATTTATTTCAGTAGCTGTGTTTGAGAAAAAACTCCATAAGAGTGCAAATCTGAAAAGTTACATTTATATAAAAATGTGAGACACATGAAATAGCTATTGTATTTACCATTTAATAAGCCTACTTATAATACATAGAATTTTAAACATTATATACTATAATCTGTTCAATTAATGAAAGTGTTTACCATCAAATTCAAAATGTAAATAGAATTGTGAGGTGACTATAAAACTTTTTAGAGAGCAATACATTTTAAAACATTTTATCAATCTGTTTATATGCAAAGGAGTAACATGCAAATAGTGAACTGGCTTTAGCTTCATCCTTTCTTTAAAACTGATTTTACAAGGATCTCTGTAAGATGATATTTTGTTATTCTGTATCAGTGTTTTTCCAGGTGCTGTATAAATTGAGTTTGAATCATAAATATTCAATTCAAACTTTTCACTCAATCTCATATAATGTGCTTTTCTCTATTATGAAATTTCTGATTTTGTTAAGAACTTGATGTTCACTAGTGACAAAATAGAAATAAAAAACAATGAGAAGGAACTCACATCTACTGTTTTCGGGAATGCAAAATGGTACAGCCAGTTTGTCAGTTTCTTACCAATTTTAGCATACTGTTACCCCACGTAATTAGTACTCATGGTTCTGAGTATTTACCCAACGATCTGAAAACTTGTATCTATACAAAAACATGTGTGCAAATGTTTACAGCAGCTTTAATCATAATCACCCAAAACTGGGAACAACTTAGATGTCCTTTAATAGGTGAAAGGATAAACTATGTCACATCCATCCAATGTAATCTTATTTGTAGAAAAAATATGTAATTAAGCCACAGAGGGCCTTAAATCAACCTTAAATACATATTGGAAACAAAAGAACCCAGTCTGGAAAGGCTATGTACTCTATAATTTCAATTGCATGATATTCTGAAAAAGGCAATAGTATAAAAATGATATCCAAAAAAAGATGAATTGTTGCCAGGAGATTGAGGAGGGGGGCATGTTTGAGTAGAGAAAGCACATAGAATTTCTACATGGTGTTATAGTGGAGGACACACGATATTATGCATTTGTCAAAACTGATAAAACTTTATAGCACAAAGAGTGAACCTTAATATTTACAGTTGTTTTTAAAAAATTATTTAGGAAGACAGAGGGTGACAGCTTGGAATGCAGAACGTGGTAAGACAATCTAACCACACTACAAATGCATGACACAACTTCAATGCAAGTATGGGGGGAAAAGAGTGAGATCTGTAAGACTAAAGGCAAACACAGTGTCCATAAGAACTGTAGACTAGTTGATAAAGCTGTTTCTCACGGAACATGAGCTAATAATTGTGATACTATAAGCTGGAATTAAACAGTGTAGTAAATGGGAGGTGGGGTGGGAGTCAGGGTTCTCACTGCAGGAGTGGGAGGTCATGGATAAGCAAGAGGAGGAGGCTAGAAGTATCCATGGGGTGATGGGGTAGAGTTGGAGAGATCAGTGTGAACGCCTGTTTAACTTGATATAGATATGGATGGTTACACATAATTATAGACACATACATATACACGAGTTAGTACACACACACACACGTATTTTTTCTTTCTCTTTCTCTGTCAGCTGGGAAGGCCTAAAAGCAGTGACACCCCAGTAGCGATGAGCACAGTTAGCACCCAGATCTTAGTGTCAAATACCATTATCCAATAAAAGAAAACAGGGCTTTTCAGAGAAATGTATGTGATTCTCCGGCTGGGCAAGAAATTTACAAGATGAGCTTGAAATATCTTTTAGCGTCTGGAAGAAAGTGCTAAAAAAAAAAAAAACTGATGGTATGTCAGGGAAACAAACCAACTAAAAGATTGTCTGATGTTCAGAGCTTGAAAAGTTTAAGCAACATTATAAATAATGTATCTTTGGATTATGCTCCAACATATGAAATATTCATAAGCTCATATTGATATAAACAAATAAATAGATAAATCGAGGAGAGGAGATACATTTTCTATGCCAAAGAATTCCAAATAATTTACATAGAGACTCCACCCTCAAGGTTGTGGTAGTGGAGCTTAACAAACTCCCCACTTCATAAGTATTGGCTAAAGATAGCAATTTCCTTCCAAAAACCACATTATGAAATGGGAGTTAGGGAGAGTAAGTTTTCAGTGGATAAATTTGCCCAGCCCTCCCCAGCCAGGTGATCAAGGTTAATGTCACAGTGATAAGTAATGCTGAGAGTACGTACCCTTGATATGCTGTGAAACTAACTCTGTGGTCTTCCCCAAAAACATACAGTCACAATCTAATCACAAGGAAAATTCAGACAAGTGCCACTGGAGGGGAATTCTACAAAACGCCCGTACTCCTCAAAACTGTGCAGGTCATCAAACACAAGGACAGTTTACGAAACTGTCACAGCCAAGAGGGTCTAAGGAGACATGATGACTAAGTTTAATGTGGCCTCCTGGATGGGATCCTGGAATATAAAAAGGATGTTGAGTAAAACCTAAGGAAGTCTCAATAAATCATGGGCTTTAGTTAATGACAATGTGTCAATATCGACTGATATAACAATATAAATATTGATTGTACTAAATTTATCACATAAATGGAAGATCATAGAGGGGAAGCTGTGTGCTGAGCACATTGAAACTCTCAGTACTTAGCTCCAATTTTTTTTTTTGTAAATTTAAAACTTTTTTAAAGTAAAAAGGTTATTTTAAAAGGTAAGAAGAGACAAAAAAAAAAAGGAAAATATGGACCAAGTAAATCTACAGATTTTGATTGATATGGGAACCTTAAATCGTGTATCCATCTCTAAGATTATGAACAAAAAATTGAGAAGGGATATATGTAGAGTCTGCTATATTAATTGAAATCTCAGGATGACACATAATTTTAGATGGTCTCTATCCTGCTAAATTTCTCAAAAATATAAGATGCAGTGGGGGTGGGCTCAGTGTAGTATATGAAAACTCTCTTTCACATTTTTACCAAAATCAATGGAAACATAAAATATTTAGTATAATTTTTGAATAAAAATGTGATATGGCAATTACTTGATCTAATATTTTATATGGGAAAACCTGTATATCCAAGAAAAAAATGCTTAATATACTTTAAGAAATAAGACTAATTTAAATTCAACAAGACAAAAAATACTTGCATTTAAAATAAGAAATGAATTCTTACAGCATTTTTGAATATTTTCCTTAGGCAAAATTTGTTATAAAACAGGTAAAACCATTCAAGGAAATGGGATTTATCATAAATATACATGCATCTAAACCTAAGGGACCCTTGTACAACCAAAAATGGGGATTTCACTTCCAGTCTTCCTTTTCTTTCTTCCATGTTTGTCGCTTTTAACACAAAACCACAAGCAACTTTTGCATATTGACTCGGCATTTTAAAAGAAGTCATTTTAAAATTGGCTGTTTAGTCCTGGAGACCACGTCTCTACCCCATGAGCTTTCCTACTCCAGCTCCACTTGGCCTTGTGTTGCCTAAGACCAAAAATCAAATTTAATTTTATTAAAATATGCGAGAGGGGATGGGGAGGGTGGGGAAACAGAGAGCAAGAGAGAATGTGAATATTATCACATTTCAGTGGCAGATACTTAAACAAAAGTTTGAGTGGGAGTTAATTATCCACATTGCAGATATGCTGAAGGTCCAGATTCAGGTCTGGACTGAAGTCAAGTTCCTTTTTCATTTAAAATATATGGTTTTAAATTGAATCCCTTCCATTATTAGAACAGCTTCCTGGTTCACCTGCAACCTTCCCTCCCTCCTGTGGTAACTCGTAAGATTCAAGAGGCATTGCACAGTACAAAAGCTTATGTAGTTAAATTTTATTTACCTTGGGACAGAATGATCTAAGGATATACTCCAGGGAGTCCCAAAATACCGCCTGCGTTGTGCAGCAGCAAAGTCATTGCCCCGTGGTGGTGAGAGTGGAGCGCCGCAGACATCATCACCCCCTTTGCTGTGCGTTGAGGTCTCTGCGGCTTGCAGGGCTCACTGGTCCGCCCCCACATGCCTGTCACAAGCTCTAATACTTCTCTTTCTTCTAGCGCCAGCCCTCTTCCAAACCTGTGTCCTCGGCATGTGCCCCAGACAGGCAAACCGTGTGGGACTGAGAGCTCAGTTTCCAAAGGCCTTCCCTGTGTCCCCAGGGCTTCCTCACCTCCGACGCCTTGGCTACTTGTCTCCCCTGAAGAGTTGCACAGTTATTTTTACTGGCTTGTCTAGTTCTCAGCTGGAACATGGATCTGTTACAAATTATTCTATCTACAGAAAATGGAGATTCTATTTCTTAAAAAAAAAAAAATTACTGGAGAGAAGTCTTCGTAAGAAAGTATACACACCTTAGGTAAACAGTTAACAGGCTGTCACAGTGAGCATAGCCGTGGAACCAACACAGTCAAGAAACAGAATATTCCCAGTAACACATACTTCTCTCTTGCTTTCTCCCACGTTTCCACAGAAGATCAACTTTTTTTTTTTTTTGGCTCCTTTTATGTTCAAATATAAGAAAGTTTTAAAGTGAAATAATTTACATAGTTATGAGATAGGGAACCAGCAGGCCCTGCTCGATAAAGAGTCGTAGGACTCAAATCAAGGTCTCTCATGAAACGGGAGGTGGGGGAGAAGCTGCTAGAAGCAGCTAAACGCAAGAATGCCGTGAAAACGACCTCCCGTTACCCTCACTGCTGCTCGTTATACCTCGATTATACGTGTCAGCAGACAAAAAGGAACTCCCGCCTGCGCCGTGACAGTTTGTGCCTGCAGCCTTAAGGCCACATGTGGCCTTCTAGGTCCTTAAGTGTGGCTTTTTGACCAGATCCAAATTTTGCAGAACAAATCCTTTTATTAAAAGGGGAGGTGCAGCAGAGAAAGATGAGGTTTTTCTTGCCTCCTTTTTGCAGCACGTCTGGTCAGTGTGGCAGGCTGATTTATTCAACATTGTGTCAGTGAGATTCACCAATGGTCGCACAGCACCAGTTTGTTAATCTTTCCTGCCACATAGTATTTTGTTGGACGAACACGCCAGAGATCATTTATCCCTTCTATTGTTAGTGGACACTTGAGTTGCTTCTGCATGGGTACTGTGAATATTCTTGAACACATCTTTGCACTGCTAGGACTTCTTTTCAACCTTTCAGGGCTTCTGCTACCTAAGATCATTCTTCCAGGGAAATACTCTTCAGTCCTTCAGCACTGACCTTAATGCAAAGCTTCTTCGGATAAATTACCAGTTTTCCTTTTATCTTTTCTTTGTGTGTACATGTGTGTGGGGGGGGTGTTCCTTTAAAAGATTCTTTTTTTCTGGATATAGAATTCTAAGTTGTGAAATGTTATTAACATCCTTACATATTTTACCAAGTATCTGATTACTACTAAGATAAAATGAACTACAGGCTCAAGTAAGCCCGTGATTACTACTAAGATAAAATGAAGTGGTTTTTGAGAAGATGATAAAAGCTTTGTGTTAGGACTCTTGTGGTTTTCACTAATAAAATCCAAACAAAATCTAATCTTCAGTTAAAAAAAAACCATGTAAATCCAGTTGCTCACCTGAATATGGGAAACCATGGGTATATTTAACATTAGGGACAATTGAAACCCATATGTTCAGACATTGTCAAAAATCTGTTCACCGGTGAGTGTTGTTTCCATCATCTCATTTTGCCAGTGGCAGAAATGTGAACATGAAGAGAATCCAGTGGTTCGGAGGTTTGGCAAAGCAGCACTGAAGACGATATCCAGCAATGGCGTGTGGGAGGCTATGCAAGAAAGTAGCAAAGCTCTTACGCCCACCCTGGCATAGCCTTTCCAAAAAGCACTGCTGTAGAAGCCAGTTCACCTTTGACAATAATCTGCTACATGTGATACAGTTTTGAAAAGCCCTTCAAGGATGTACAGTGACAGAAACCTCTGGGATGGGTCAAGCTTGGCTGTCCTCTCCCATGGCGTTTTTCTGCAACCTGCCTTCAATGTTGAAGAATTGCATTAACGTATTTCCTTAGAGTTCATATAGGCTCATACAACTTTATGGGAGCCGGAATATAGTACACACAGGAATTTTTATAATGAAAAGTGGCAATTTCCCACATCAAAAAGATGCAGAGTAAGAAAAATGACTTTGAAGGAACTAATTTAATTTTGCAAGTTACAGTACTGAACATTTTATATTTAAACCTGAAAGATGATTCTGTAACATAAGTTTATTAATTTAAAATGTAAAAGACCTTTACCTAAAAATAAGTTTTTAAATTAAGAGAATTATTTTCTCACAGGAAGCTGTTCATTTATTCTCATTGGCTTAAAGCATTAAAAAAAAGGAAGAAAAGAGTTACAGACCCCATAAATGTATGAATTTAATGGCATATGAATTCAATTTTACCAGCCCATATTATAGTTGTGGTTTATAGAACATTATTTTAGAAGTTGGAGAAATCTGAATTTCCCCTGTATATTACCATAAATGTGCATGGCTTTTTATCACCAGTTTATAAAGTGTAATTGTTAAAGGTGTCAGGAATTCTCTATATTTATATCTGAACAAGTACATTAATAGTCTATGAGGCAATGCATTGGAATAAAGATGTAAAAAATAACTAATATGGGTCTAAAGTTTCTAGTATATAAAATTATATGCAAAAGTATAAAAATATTGTAGAAAAGTATTATCTACACCATAAAATCCATAGAATACTATTCTGACCCCCCAGAATATTGTAAATAGTATTTACCTAAAAGTTTTTAACAGAGAACTCCACACAAAAAATGATAATGTAAAAGTTTAAAGTAAACCTAAACTCATGTTTTTTCTTCTTTTTTTAATATGGTATTCTTATTGAAAGCTTATTGTATATTAAGAGTTTTACATATACCCTCCCATCTAATCCTCATTTCAGAGGAGATTTACATTTTAATCCTCAATTTGGAGAAAATGAAATGAAGGCTTAAACAAACTAAACAATTTCCCCCAACAAAAAACAAAAATAAAACTATTAATGGCTGGCTCTGAATCCATTTTTTTCCTAATTCCAAAGCTGATGTTGTCAATCTTCTATTATAGATGTTTCTACTGCTTATATACTACTCACATTTGGTTAATACTTAGCATGAAATATACCAACAGAAATTTCAGATTTGAAAATGAGTTTTACTTTGCAGAACTCAAAGTGCAGTTTATTTGTCTCTTTCTAAAAGTTGAAATCATAATATTTGGCATCAATATTTGCAAATATTTTCATTCACACATCCATTTACTCATAAATCAATTAACAAAGCTTTATTGAGCCCCAACTATGTCCCAAGTGATATTTTGGGTGTCATTTATACAGCAAGGAAAAAAATTAACCAAAAATAAAATCCATGCCTTCATGGAAATAATTTTCCAAAGGACAGAGATAGGCAATAAATTAAATAAGTATTATATATATGTATATATGTTTACATATATACATATATATAATACTTATTTAATTTATTTATTAATAATGTAAACATATATACATATATATAAATTTTCACTGGTGAGAAATGCCATGGAGAAAATAATGTTCAATAAAAATAGTAACAGGATATAATACTATAATAGGATTGCAATTTAAAATGAGAGTGGTTAAAGAAATTAGTAATGGAAACTTAATTTTGTAGCTTTACTGCCAGAATGCAGGTAGACGTATTAAATAGAAGATTGGATATAAAATCTGGACTTTGGGGGTGACGTCTGGGTAGGACACATGCATTTGGGAGCCATCAGTTTGTGGATGGCATGTCAAATCCTGAAACTGGATGAGCTGTGTCAGCTGAGGTCATGGGGCATTCTGACACTAGGAGGTCAGTTGTACAGATAAAGAGAAATTATCAAAGGAGACTGAGAAGGAGTGGTGGTTAGGCAGGATGAAAGGAAGGAAAATACGGCGCGTTGAGAGCCATTTCCAAACAAGGGTTCAGTTCATGATAAGCGGTGTCAGATGCTGCTGGTTTGTAGAGAAAGGTGAAGACTGAGGACTGAATAATGGATTTAGGAACATGAAGATCGTTGTTGGCCCTGGCAAGCAGTTTTTATAGAATGATGGGGAAAATGTCTCTTCGTAAGAGATGAGCAGGAGGAAAATTGGAGACAGCAAAGATACACAACTCACTCAAGAAGCTTTGCTGTAAAGGAGACCTGGAAGAGAAAGTGATGTTAAGAAAATACTTCTGTTGTTATTGCTTCTTTCTTTGATTTAAGGGAAAAATTCTTTTTTTTCGTCTAGAATTAGAAAAACTGAAGATGCCGGAGGGACAGAGGGGAAAGGCAAAAGGAAGTTCCTTGAATAAGTAGGAGGTCACGCAGCTGGTCCACAGGTGATAGGAGGAGCCTTTACTGGGAACACAGGCGGTCGCCCTTCAGAAAAGAAAGTCCAGGAGAAGGTAAGACTGTGTGAGTGTAGGCAGATAGGTAGATGTGGTGGTAGAAACTGGGAAATGATCTCTGATTGTTTAAATGTCCTTAGTAACATAAGAAGTGAGGTCATCAGTGGAAAGGACAAAGAGGTACTAGAGTTTGAGAAGATGAGTCTTTGTGAAATCATCATAGGAAGTAATTAACAGAAGAGATGAGGTAAGACATAACACCTTGTCACTGACGTTGAGAGTACTGAGCGTAAGAGGCAGGTGTGAACACGCATTCACAGCAAGCGAGCGCATTTTTTTCCAACCACGTCCTGCAGCCGGCAGTGCCATGTGGAGTAGAGTGACAGATTTAAACAGGATCGCTGTGTTGCGTGGACATTGACCCCTAAAATTACACTGTTTCTGGTTTGCTTGTAATAAAATGTTTATGTTAAAAAAAATAACAAATGGAAATGATTCCAAAGAATAGAGGCTTTCTAAATCATTCGAAACATCACATCTGAAAGGCTTGCTTTATGGCATTTTCTGTAACACTCTACATATTATCTCTAGCTAATGGAGAAAGAGATTTACTCAATTGCTCTATCAGAACCAATTGATCCCACCAAAGAAAAAACGTTATATCCACTTTGGTTGTAGCTTAATCACAGCTTGAAGTTGAATGCAAAACCTGAGGTCATTGTGTGATCCTGTTGCTCTACTTTCTGGAGCATACATGAATACAGGATCATTTTAACTCTCATTTTCAGATCTCTGGAACATGGCAGGCTCGAGTGAATGTTCTAGAATTTATTTAAGCTTAATATATGAGAATTTGACTTTCAAAGTTAATAAGCCAGGAGAGTGCTGTTTTGTTTTTCTGCAGCAAGAACAATTCTGGAGGTTTTCCTAGAGTTCAAACTCAAATTATAGAGTAGAAATAATGATTTGTCAAAACAGAAGCCAAAAAGTAGAAGCTGGCAGAGATGACAGGAGCAGCCATCTACAGTCATTATAAAATGGGAATGATCCCGTGATTTACAAGTGATGTGGATTTCTTTTCCATGTAACTATTTAAAACTGGGACTTTCCAGTCAACATTTCTGTATCAATCGCTGGAGATCAAATAAAAGCTCGCCAAAAAGTCCATCACTGAAAACCTGCATTTTGACTGAACAGGAAATTCAAAGCTCTTAAGGAAATTACTTCAAGGAGATAAAACATCTTACTTTTCGGGGACTGAAATGCTGAGTAGGGGACCATAAAATAGAAATAGGGTTATCTTTTGAAGTTCCTCAACAGTATCATATTCATAAAAATATGCTTAATAACTATTTTAACTTCAATAAGAAATTACAATATTTTTAATTGAAACAGTAGTTGGGAGGCTGTGGCTGTTAACAGGCCCCTCATGGGGAAGTTGCTGGTGAAATGTTTGTTGATTGACTATCGACAATCTGGGCTTTCTCTTGCCTTCCGAAACACAGGTAATGTAGTTGCTAATCCTCTGTTACATTGAGGGTAAATGCCAAGAGGTGATTTCTCTCTCTCTCTCTCTCTCCTCCCCTCACACTAACTCTAAGGGCATGAGCGTTGCCCATCAACTGTCATATTAGGAGAAGTCACTCACAAATTCTAAATTACAAGTGTTCACTTCTTTTTCTTACTCTTTTTTGGATATTGAGTGTCTTGACTACATGATGCACCCTGTGGTCACTTCAACTGTCCTTTTATTCTAAGAGAAGCCTGCAGCTATGTTATTATTCAGCCAAGCAGTGACTCTGTCTTTATATATTTTCTTTATTCAGTTATTCACAGAGCACAAAAATTGGCATGGACCTCATGAGGAAAGGAGGGAAAAGGCCATAAAATGCTGACACAACATTATTATCCTCACACTCATCACGCTGTAAGGAAATTAAGTCTGTAATAATAATAGTTTTGAATTTTAAATGTTCCATAATTTATGAACGCCTATTATAGACTTAATCTCACACAATATCATCCACTTTTCAGGAATCTCAGGTAAGGCTATGAAAAGAAAACTTAAATTGCAAGGCATGGTTTTATGCAGTTAGATATAATCATTCACTTTCCCAATAAAATTTGTTGTGATGAATATGAATCCAAAAAAGTTTTCATAAGTTTCTATAATGAAACTAATATTATAAAATACTCGACAATAATATTAAAGTATCAATTATTTTTTGCTGTTTGCTTTATCAGAGTCAATAAAATATATTTTTACATTTATAACTAATATTATATATAGCAAGTCACATTAAATGCAGCTTTTGATTGCTTTAAATTTCATTTAATAAATAAAATATCCACCAAAACCTAAAAAATATGTATATGATAAACTGTAGAATTTTTAATAGACCAACACAATGATCATACATATTTTTTTCCTTAGAGTGATAGACAAGCCATATATAGCACAGATATTCCTATAGGTTTCCCTGTATTTTTCATGGAAGAATTACACTTAATATAAAACTTAATGAAAATTAGTTTTTGAACATCCCAGGTATACATCTACAGGAAGAATAATTTAAAACCCAAACATTATTGAAAAGATCTAAAATTTAAACCCCTAAACTCAACTCTGTAGACATTTTCCTTTTTTCTCTCTTCCTCCTCCCTCTGTCTTCGTTCTTTCTCGCTTGCTTGCCTTTTGCCTCTCTCTTTGTAACATAATTGTTAACTGTCTCTGACTCTCATTCAACCAATACTGAGGGAAAAAAAGAAACTTGATCTTGCCTCTGTAGATAACAGCAAATTCACCAGGTCAAAATTTTAGAAGGTGACTTCAGGCGTGTGTTAGTCCTCTTTCTGATTTTTTCCTTTTAGGTGGTGTCTAGATGTAGGGGAGGGAAAAGTTTGTCATACCACAGCAGCTAGAAGGCGCCTCGGACCCATGTGTTACCCACTCGATTCCCACGGCCGTTCACTGGGAGTGGCATCGACTGCGTGGACTGTTCCCATGTGCGCTGGCAACCACTGCTTCTGCGTGTTCCCTGCCAGGGCCTCTGGTTATAAAGTTCTGTCATTTTACATCCCAGGTCTCTTCAAGTTCATGAAGTCAATGAGCAATTTGTTGAACGCAAAGACACTCAAAGACTCCTTAGCATCAACAGCATGGGGTTCTTTTTGCCTCTCGCAGCCTGAAGACACCATGCTACTGAGTCTGCTCTGCCACCGTGATCCGTCACTCAGGGGGGACCCTACCAGGAAGCCTCCTGCTGGAGGTCCAGAGAGGAAGTGGGAAAGACACCCTCTATTTACAGATTCTCTTTTATCATATCTGACTTTCTATTGCTGCACTCTCAGCCTGCCTATTCACATCTGCTTACATTTGCATCTTGTCATTGATAAAATGAATCACTATGGTTTTTGCCACAAAAATATACCTCTTTAGTTTTGATGTGGTTTATGATTCAAAGTAAGCATTCCAAATTAAGAACAAATGTGTCTTTAACAATTAACTGGCTATAGAGAAGTATAGCCACTCCTTCCCTGTGTTGTTTCCCTTGACGGTCTTCAAGTGTACCCATGCATGTGTGTGTGCACGAGAAAAAGACCGTCATAAATTAAAACACTCCATTCAAGCATGACTCTTCCAGAATTTCATTTGTATTTGCAACTGTACACTGATCACTGAAAGGCTTTTGCCTATTCAGTGCAATAATGTAATCCCAGACCAAGAAAGTATGGATTTACTCAAAAATAGTGCTGTAGGCATTTTATTATCAACTTGATAACTGACTAATCTTTTATATTCAGAGTATCTAGCTTTCATACAGGATACTACTAGACACCATCCAACATAACATGATCACAGTCACTAGAACTATTATGAACTAAATAATCTGGTGCTTACTCCCTGGTTTTGAAGGAAAATTGAAATCTCCATATTAATTTGAGTTTGTGGCTTTTCTGAAAACGTATGACATTCTAGAACATTCTTAACTATACTATAGTTACCAGTATGTATGAAATATGTTACAGAATGAGTTAAGATTTAAAAAATTAAAAAGTCATGCATGTATATTATGAAATCATGAATAGATTTTTTTTCCAAAAGAAAATAGACAAATGGCAAAAAAACATATGCAAAAATGCACATCACTAATCATCAGGGAAATGCAAATTAAAACCAAAATGGGTTAACACCTTACTCTGTCAGAATGGTTATTAAAAAAATTTAAAAAATATAGATATTGGCATGGATATTGTGAAAAAGGAATGCTTATGCAGTATTGATGGGACCATAAACTAGTACAACCTTTATGAAAAACAGTGTGGAGATTCTTCAGAGAACTAAAAATAGATCTACCGTTTGATCCGGCAATCCCACTATTTGATATCTATCCAGAGGAAAAGAAGTCATTTTACCCAAATGTTTATCACAGCACAATTCACGATTGCAAAGATTTGGAATCAACCTAAGTGCCCATCAGTTAATAAGTGGATAAAGAAAATGTGGTGCATTTATACCATGGAGTACTACACAACCATTAAAAGGAATGAAATGATGCCTTTTGCCGCAACTTGGATGGAACTGGAGACCATTATCCTAGGGGAAATATCTCAGGAATGGAAAAACAAACACCCATATGTTCTCACTAACAAGTGGGGACTAAACAATGGTTATACATGGTCATAAAGTGGTAAATGGACATTGGAAACTAAGAAAGAGGCAAAGGTAGGGGGTGAGAGATAAAAATTTACCTATTGGGTAAAATGTACACTATTCTGGTGACAGGCACACTTAAAGTCTTGACTTCAGCATTATAAATTCATCCATGCAACAAAAACACTTGTACCCCCTTAACATTTTGAAATTTTAAAAGTCATACATGCTATGAAATCTATTTAATATTGATTAACTTTTTCATGAGGCTTTTAACAGCCTTGTGTCCTTAAAGATTCTTCATTATTTTTAAAAATTATTATACAGTAAAATTGGCATTTTTGGTGTACAACTCTTTGAATAGGTTTGTGTAACCACCACCATAATTGTGATAATTCTACTGACTCTGGCACACCATTCTTTCATAGGCACACCCTACCCCCCACCCTCAACCCTGAGAACCACTCATCTATTCTCTGTCACTGCAGATTTTTTTCTTTTTGACAGTGTTGTATAAATGGAATCGTACACTCTATAACCTTCTGAGACTGGCTTCTTTTACTCAGCAGTAAAAGGAATGCAGCCAAGTTTTTGCATCGTCAATAGTGCGTTTTTTTGTGTTGCTGAGTAGTGCTCCGTTATATGACGTAGACCAGTTTGCTTTTCCATTAACTTGTCAAAGTACAACTGGGTTGTATCGGTTTATAATTATTGTGAATAAAGCCATTCTAAATCTTTTAATATAGCAATAGAAATTTTTTTGGATTACTTTTTAAATAGTTTTATTGTACTCCAGCTATTTGATTGTGATATGTCTGGTGTCGATTTCTATGGATTTATTCTGTCTGAAGTTCACTGAGCTTCTTTAATCTGTATATTTATATTTTAGAAGTTTCAGTCATTATCTTTACACACCCTTTCTTCTCTCCTGGGATTAGTTACACAAATATTGGACTTTTGGCTACTGTTCGACATGCCTCTGAAGTTCTGTTCATGTTTTCTTTGTTTTCGTTTTTTCTTTTTTGTTCAGACTGGATGAGTTTTACTGATTTATCTTCAAGTTCACTGACTCAGAGAAAAGTGTCACCTACATTCCACAATTCAACTCATCTAATGAATTTTATACTTCGATTATTATAATCTTCAGTTCTAAAATTTATGTTGGTTCTTTATCTCTTCTATTTCTTTGTTTAACCTGTCTATTTTTCTATCTATTTTGAGATTTTTAATGATTGCTTGTTGCTTGTTGCTTGTTGCTTACACCATAGCTGTTTTAAAATTGTTTTTCAGATAATTCCAACATCTGTGTTACCTTGGGGTTAACATGTGTTGATTCTCATTTCCACTTAGTTAAAATGTTCCTGGTTCTTAATAATACCCAATGATTGCACATTGTATCTTGGACATTTTGAATATTATATTTTGATATTTAAATCCTATGAAAATGTGGAAATACTTGTTTTAGCTGACAACTGGTTCAGGCTGCAAGGGCCAACCCACCTGTGGTCCGAATGTGAGTTTGGCCTCAGATCTTCTGCAGTGCTATTCAGATCTGTCGGCATGTCCACCAGCGAGCGGCCAGCTTGGGACTTGGGCTATAGTCTACCTGTTAGTTCAGTCCTCCACATATTTGACATCTTATTGTCAATCAGATACAGCCTTGGAGGTGAGCCCCTGAATGTCCTAAATTCTTAATGGTCTTGGGTTTGGGGGGGTTTTTTCTCCTCAACTCTTTGCTTTCTGTGTTCTCCATGGCACTTTCTGTTACTCGGGGACTCCCCCTAATCTTTCTTTAACCAGAAAGGTAAGGTTTGGTCTACCCCATTCAACTAACATCTCTGTGATCGTGCCCTCTTCTGAGGACAAGCAGCAGGAGGACAGAAAGAGGAAAGAAAAAAAAAAGGCAACATTTCATGGATCAGGGAGAAAGACTCCTCACCCTCAGGGTTTAGATAATGTGGCCAGGGGATGGCTTAAGGGCTGGGATGCAATACAAAGGTAAAATAAATTTAAAAATTATTTTAAAATCAAAAAGAAAAAGAAATAGAAAATTTCTGCAGTCTCTCTGAGCATTAGGAATTCCCACTCCTGTTCCTC
>CAUYRT010078119.1:0-38789 GCA_963574885.1 Lepilemur ruficaudatus
CAACTAAATATATATAGAAAAAATTAGCCGGGCATGGTGGCGCATGCCTGTAGTCCCAGCTACTTGGGAGGCTGAGGCAGAAGGATCGCTTGAGCCCAGGAGTTTGAGGTTGCTGTGAGCTAGGCTGATGCCACGGCACTCTAGCCAGGCAACAGAGTGAGACTCTGTCTCAAAAAAAAAAAAAAAATGTTTTGTTTGAAATTATTTTCTAAAAGTTATTGCCGTTGAAATTGAGTATCACTTTCTCGTTGAAATATGGCGAAGCTCAGTAATGGTGTTAATTATACAGTTGTTATTGATTATTAATATTCAATCCCTATGTATGTAATCAAGAATACATAATTATGAACATTTAAGAAACTTAGGTTAAATCGACCTGCTTATAAGTATTTTTAAGCTTCTGCTGTATTTAGATGATGAAAATTCAGAGAGGGCACAAAACCCGAGAATAGTGCTATGTATTCGAGAGTTATTTTTTTTGTCGTATCTGAATGAAATTCGGTGACAACCCTAGACATTTTCAAGCAACGGTATAATTACTCCAAAATACATTTTCTGAAAGTCTGTATGTCAGGGGTTTATCCTGTTTTCATCTTGAATTGCTGAGGATCCTTGAATCTCTCGTGCGATGTGCAAATTGAAGTTGTTATTGGTCGGGAGACTCTTTTAGAGACAAGGCAATGACATTCACCAGAGATCTGAACTTTGATGAGTAAGTTTTTCTAGGGTTTCTGGGAAGAGCTAACACATTCACTGGTGTTTACTCATTATGATGGGGATGAAAAGAAAGTCAGACAGCTTCTGATATTTATTTTTAGACACATTTCAGTTGTATTTGGGAAGACTATAGAAAACAAGGCATACATGTAGGCCGCGTTCCATAAAATTAAACTTTAGTTTTAAGACAGAGTGAATGGCAGTTTTATGTTCTTCTGAAATGTTTTCCTATTCTTAAGATATTTTATTTCTCTTCACAGCACAGGCTCTGGGTGGGAATGATTTGTTTATTTTTTAACAGAACAACCATTATTAACGTGAACTAAAATAGAATTTTAAGGCTCACCCCCACCCACCACACCGGCTGACTGAATGGACCCCCCTAGTGGCCAAAGGAATATCCTAAAACTAAACTGTCTGCCAGGAGGAGGGAGGTCAAACATGCCTCATCATGCCTCCCTCCCTTCTTGGGGACATCCTTTGTAACCCATTAACAGGCCTAAGGGTATGCAAGAGAAACCTGCAGGTCCTCAATTTACACAACAAATCTATGTTGGGTGGCTTATCTCTGATAACAGCTCCTTATGTTAAAACATTCCAAGCCTTTAGACAAAGCTTCATGTCTTTAAACAATTACAAGCCAAAGAATCTTTAAACCCATCTATAACCTGTAAGCCCCCCCCCCCACTTTGAGATGGCCCACCTTTTTGGGCCAACCCAATCTATGCCTCCCACGTATTGATTTATAACTTTACCTGTAACCCCTGTCTCCCTGAAATGTATAAAATCAAACTCTAACTCAAGCACAGCGAGTCCATCCACTTGCTCAAGGGTTTTTTGGTTTTGGTCCGGGTCATTTTCCTAAAATGTGGCTCCTTTTAAATCTCTTTAAAATTTCTTTAAATTTTTTGGGTTTTTTTTTTTTTTTTTTTTTTTTTTTGACACTAGCATTGCATGTTTGATTTTTCTAAGCACATTTTCTTCTTGAATATATTCCTAAGACCAAAACATGCAGTATTTCTTTTAGTCTATGAATTGATCAATGAAGGTTTTGTCAGTGATTTAGAGAGAGCTTAAGATATTTTTAGAAATAGTTTTTCTCAACTATGTAAATCTTGCATAAATATTAAAGTCTACATTTGCTAGAGAGATCTTAAAAAATGGGTATATATATTGTCATTTCTTGTGGAATCCAATGTTGGTGTGAGTTTTGACAAATAAGACAAAGATTTTTTTTTTTTTTTGTGGAATGGTATATTCTTACAATTTTGTCAAGAAATGCGTGGTAATGATACTGTTAATATATACTGATGTGAGAAATATTACCTGGTTCTCAATGGTGTAATAAATAGTGGTGACATATCAATGACAGTAACTTCCTTATAAAAAGTGAGATATGAAAAATGATTTCCTCTGTAATAGCATCTGCAAAAATGCACAAGAACACAAACTTAAGGTCTTTCTTTTCGAGTTTACTTTTGGAAGAAAGGCGATTTCCTTAAGTAGTATTTTTCTTTTTACATATTCATTTCATATCTTATGTGTTTAACTCAGAGTAA
Source organism: Lepilemur ruficaudatus (assembly GCA_963574885.1). Taxonomy (NCBI): domain Eukaryota; kingdom Metazoa; phylum Chordata; class Mammalia; order Primates; family Lepilemuridae; genus Lepilemur; species Lepilemur ruficaudatus. Next base: position 2,277 of record CAUYRT010078119.1, read on the forward strand.
ATGAGTCATCATTTTCTAATGACCTGTGGAAACACTCCACATGGATTTGAGTTAGCGTAAAAGAGAACGGAAGCGTCCGTCTTTGATCAGAAGCAGACAGTGTCTGAAACAGGGAGTAGAACATCCTCAGGCTTAGCGTTGTTCATCTGTGAAGCAGAGACTTCACCTGTGGCTGTGTCTCACTTAGACACGCAGGAAAGGCAGTTGAAGGGACAGACGTGTTTATCTCGTTAGCTCACCTGGAGCAGCCGACAAGCTTCATAGAGAGAAATAATTGGTCGTGTTCTCATTGCTGAGACTCCTGTCCGGCCAGGTAGGAGTTTTCAATGATGTCAAAGTCAATGTTGTATGAATAAATGGCAGGACATGTAAAACCTTGTTATTTCTTGGATGCCTGCTGTAATAAGAAGCTTTTTCTTTCTCTCTTTATTCATTAATAAAAGTCAGTGTGTATTTGCGTAACTTATTCTAATGCCCCGTTAGAAAATTCTATCCAGAGAAATAGTCAATTCCTTAGCGAACATTTCTCTAATTTGGTACTGATTTCACTGTCTTACAGAAAAAAGAATCGCTTTTTTTTTTTCTTGTTTCTAGGAAAAACATATTCTTAAACTGCATACCGGAAAGAGACTAAAAGATTTAGAGGAAGCAAAAGAATGAGTTAATACAAATTATTTTTCTTGGTTCTGTGACTCAGTGAGCCAATAGACATTCTTTCAACTTAGGAGGTGTGGTTAGCAGAGCCCCATGAAAATTGTGGGTACCATGTATTGTAAGACATTTTAATTCATGCTAAAGGATGAAGATCTCATGGATTTATCTTTCTCATATCAGTATTTACAGACACTTCCTGCTACTGTGGCACCAACATATTGTCATTACTCCCCTAAGTGTGACAAGATGGCATTTTGTGAAATCTTGTTCCTCTGGAACCAAAATAGTCAAATATCAACAATTTTATATGATTCAACGTAATATATTTTTAAATAAAACTAATCCTCATGGTTAAAATTACAGTGGGCTAATGTTCAGGTTAGTATGAAAAAAGGAACATCAGAGTCCATATTCCCAATTAATAGAATTAGGTCTTTCATTCTTCTTTAAGCAGATTAACCTGAAATTCAGTAAAATTGGATTGTCCACAGTTTTCTTATTCAGCCTTGTGGTTCACAACTTTCTAGACATGAGAAGACACGAAGTTAATGAGGCAGGGATAGTTGTTGCCGCTGGACTCTTACTTTTCCCACTTTATCTTTATGTGTTGTCTTAAAAATTGTTTCCAAAATTGATCACGTACTCGGCCACAAATCAGACCTCAACAAATTAAAAAAAAAAAAAAATAGAAATTATACCATGTATCTTCTCAGATCACAGTGGTATAAAATTAGAGTTCAATTCCAACAGAAATACCCACCACTTCACAAAGTCATGGAAATTGAACAATCTGTTGTTGAATGACTATTGGGTCAAGGAGGAGATACAGAGGGAAAGCAAAAGATTCTTTGAACTAAACATAATGGGGACACAAGGTGTCAAAATCTGTGGGATACAGCAAAAGCATTCCTGAGAGGAAAACTAATAGCATTAAATGCTCACATCCAAGATACTGCTCAAAAATCAACAAACTAATAAACTGGAAAAAGGAAGAGGAAATCAATTCCAAACCTAGCAGAAGAAAAGAAATAACTAAGATCAGAGAAGAACTAAATGAAATTGAGGAGAAAAGAATTATACAGAAGATCAATAAAACCAAAAAGATATCTTTTCAAAAAGATAAACAAAATTGATAGCCCTCTTGCCAGATTGACAGGAACTCAAAGGGAAAGGACTCTAATAAACTCAATTAGAATGAAAAAGGAGAGGTCACAACAGACACCACGGAAATACAAAACATTGTCTTTAGTATCTTTATTGATACTATAAAAACCTATATGCCCCAAAACTACGTAGGGTGGAGGAAATGGACAAATTCTTAGAAACATACAACCTCCCTAAGTTCTACCAGGAGGAAATAGAATCTCTGAACAGACAGGTATCAAGCACAGACATTGGAGCAGCAAGTAAAAATGGTTTTCATTCACAGAGCACCTTTCTCTGGCGTGGTGGCAATCGCCTTACTGACAGAATCCGATTAATCCTTTAAGTGTGGTGCCCATTTCCCTGGGAGGAATAGTACAGAAAATGAAACTCTCAGAACAAATATCCTTTTACTTTCTTTTAATATCACACCTATTTTATCCCACTCTTCTATCTCTTATTTCGGGAGAGGTGCCAGTTTAATTTTATGATTCAGACTAAAGTATCTTACAATTGTCTTCTAAATCATTTAATCTCTACGAATGAGTTTATAAAGGTCCCATCTTCAACCCTTTACCTAACTTATATCGATGATATGCAAGACATTTTCAGTTTCTTCAGAGTCAATAGCATTTTTATGCATGAATTATGAAAATTTCCAATTGACTGATTCTCATTGATTCACTGGGACATTAGAAAGTTGCTATTAAATTACTAATGCAATACAAAATTATATCATCTGCATATTTTCCTCCTATCCCAATTGAAAATAAACCATCACACACACACACACACATATATATATATTTCTACTAAATGTTAGGGACAGTTGTCAAATAATAATGTCAAACATGCATCAGGTGGTATTATGAAGTAAAGCCTAAAAGATTTACTTTTAGTTTCCCTACATAGTGTGAAGGTGTAATCAATTTATTATTGCCAATGAAATAAATTACTAAAAGACAAAAAAAAATTATGGCCATTTGTACATTTACAAAAGAAAAGTAAATTGATCAACATTTTAGACTATGAGAAAAGAAATTTGGATTTTATAAGCTCAATCATTTCATATAAATAATACATCTGAAAATTCACTGCCAACTCAGTAAAGGGAATAAATGTGAGTCAATGTTACTCAGTTCTGAGACGTTTATATGAAAAACGTTAAAACGTTATATGAAAAGGCTCGAAGCCCTAACTATATTTTGTTCGTTTGCAAGGGATATTGAAATCATTACTAGCTTGGCTGAATATAGTGGCTGCTATTTTTATATGACGTTTACACTGGGCTAATCCCTGTTCTAAGTACTTTATAGCTATTCACTTGATATTCTCATTAATATTGTGATGGAGATACTGTTATCACCCCATTTATAGAAGAGGGACTGACAGAGATGAGGAAATCGGTTTAGGTTTGCACACTTGGTAAGTGACTGAACTTACATTTGAATGGCCCTGTTCAATAGCGTATCCATCTGCCGAGTGTGTCTTTTGAGCATTAAATATGTGTCTAAACCATACTGCTATGTGCTGAAAGGGTAAAATACACACCAGATTTGAAAAAAAATAGTGTAAGAAACAATGTGAAATATCTCATTAATTTTCATAATGATTACTTATTGAAATGACAACTATTTTGGATACGTTAGGTGAAATGTTATTAAATTCAATTTTACCTGTTTTTTTTTTTTTTTTTACTTTTTTAAAATATGGCCATTAGGAAATTTAAAATTACATATGCGCCTTGCATTTTATTTCTACTGCAAAACACAGATCTACAATTTAGTCTGGCTCTAGAGGCTGCCCCCTTAAACTTAATGCCTCTTATTCAAGAGAGAAACTAAGTTTGAGATTGCTATTCATGTTTAGTGGCAGTCGACAAGGAGTCTCTTACTAATTTATACATACAACATTCTAAGGTTGCAGGTAACGTTTGGAGATTTAAATTACACTCCTTACTGCTTAAAATGTTGAGAATTTAATAGGAAATTTGGGAAGTAATTATTTTATTCCATAGTGATACACTGGAGACCCTTGGTGTGGATGTGTAATATTAATATACACAACACATTTAATTGGTTTTCATATTGGCCTTTTTTAAAGAGCATTTTTCTTAATTTACAGAAAGAGTGCACCAGAAAGAACTTTCTAATATATTTTTACTCCCAAAGAATAATGTTTGTGAATTTAGGAACTAGCAAGACATGTATTTGTCATGAATGGCCCCAAGAGTTGTCCCTGAGTTAACAGCTCTGCCTGCTTTTAGTGGCAATAAGATCCCTCGGTGTGGACCTCAGTGTGATTTGGCAGCCAGTGGCAGCAAAGCTCTATTCATCCCTCTCAGACGGGAGAGTAAAACTTTCTGAAAGACGACTCAACGAGAAAGAGCAGAATGTCCCCCAATTATATAAACATGATTTTGTTGGTCTCTTATATTCTTTAATACTGATTACTGTCCCTGACCCAACATAATTCGTTTCCATTATTAGAAAACATAGTTTTAGAATATTGGACTCAAAGACATTCAAAAGATATGGAGAGAGAACTTTTAAATCATGAAGCACTATCACCTTAATACATGACTCTTGGCCTGGGAGGATGTGAAAAATGGTCCCGAGATTCTAAATCAGTTTATATTTTAATGTTTTCTCCCATTAGGCAATCTTTGGTCACATCGAAGAGAGTAGGTTACAGAACCAAAGTGTTCTAAGTAGTGGAAACCAATTGGCAAAGACGGTTTGCTTGGTTGCTGGCTGTGTCCTGTTTAATTTAAAGTGAGATGATCACCATCACATCTACTTTGATAAGTGTCCGGGAACACATTAAGTCGTTGTATTACTAAAAGCCCTTTTTCTACCACAAAGGGTCTAAGAGGGAGTGCTTTGTTCTCTCTGGTTATTATTTGAGAATGCAGGAACAAGCTTTAGGTAAGTTACATGAGCTTAATTTTTCAGATCGTTTTTCTGTCTTTTGTTTTGAAATCCCCAGGATGTAGCAAAAGGACTTACAGTCTAGGCGGTGCTCTTACAAGTGATTGTCTCGGGAAGGGGTGATGGAAAGAGACACTTTCCTTTCCGCAGTGTGAATAGGTAGCACCATTTCTACGACTAGCGCCTGTGGTGAACACGGCCTGATTGTCATTCTTAGCACAGCAACCCAGAGCCACTGCTGACTGACAGGTGCTGGCATTTAAGATGACCTGCATAGCACTCCTCTATTCCACACCATCTGAATTGTGGAGGTGGGTTCCTCTGTTGCGCCTTACCCAGGAAACTTAAATGCAAGTGAACATGCTTATAAATACACTGGCCCACGTTAGTATTATTTACAGAATTCAACCAGTTGTACTATCCATGGAGAGTAATGAGATAGAGAATGGATTTGCATTCCACTGCTTGGGAAATGTTTCCAGGTGAATTCCTACTAATGGTGGGATTTATTAAATTTAGAAGGGCATTAGGTCTTTAAGAATATACTCTTAATATCAATGTTAACAATAATGACCCATAATTTATTAATATTATAGCTGACCCCTATTTACCCATCATTTTATGTCAGATATAGAGCTAATACTTTAAATATATGATTCAGTTAAATTATTAATAATAAGGTGACAGGAAGTATTTTTATTCTATTTAACAGTTGAGAAAACATATATATATACACACACACATATATGTGCATATATGTGTTAATACTTATTATGCTAGGATTATTAATGTTGCCATCTAGTATTACTACAAAAATGCTGAGTAACCATTCCAAAACTCAGTGCCACATAACAATAAGCATTTATTTGTCTCATGCATGTGTGGTTTCTCTGGGTTTGGTTGATTCAAGCTGGACTGGGCTGTTTGGCTGTAGGGCAAGCTCTCAGCTCTGGTATGCGCCATGAGTCTTTCATTTTTGTGGAAGTATTAGGCTACCTGGAGCACATTTTCCTCAAGGTGATGAGGGAGGCTCAAGAGAGCACAGCCCCTTTACACCTAGGTTTGGAACTGGCACCCTGTCACCTGTACCCTTGGAAATTAGCCAAGGCTCATTATATAGCTATCCCAAAACCAATATGGCTGGTGAATACTGGGGAAAGTGGTTGGCTTTTTGTGGAAGGAGCTATAAAGCTAAGTGGTGAACAGTGGAGACACAGGAAGGAATGAAAAATTGGGAACAATAACGCCATCTACCATAATCACGGACTTAGATTACTTGAGTGCTCTTCTGTATTTTCCATTAACTTTCTATGAAAATGTATTACTTCTGTGATTAAAAAGTAAAATATATATTTTCATATGTTAAGATGAGTCTATTTTAAGATGATGAAGTAGGCGAGATGACATTTGAAGTTGCTTTTTGTAATACAGTTCTTTTTGTTTTAAAGCATAGTAAATTTATTGAATCAAAATTTTATGTGACATGGAGGTCTTCAAAAGACCCAGGGAAAACTGTTTTTATGCTTAGGTTCGGTGGAGAATGGGCAGCCGTGGAGGAATGTGATTGGACAGAGGCCACAGTACGACCTCATGGTGATAGGCCAGGGGTGGGGGCGGGGGGTCAGCAAGGCCTGTCTGTAGAGATTCTCTTTCAGCTCTCCATGTAGCGTTCCTTCCTCCTGGCATAGGGCAAGCTTCTTCTGTAACAAGGGTCTTTATGACCTTGTCAGAGAATTTCCCTATGGGAAGCTCCTACACGGAAAGGCAGGGAAGGTCAGAGTGATATTTCTAGGTGTTCTGGCTTGCTTTGGGGGGCAGGTATTACAGTTTCTATAACCCTCCTTGGGGAGGAGGGATTCCAGTTTCTGTGACTCACTTCAGAGGAGAAGGAGGAGTGAGAGACGGGAGGGTAGGAGAAGGTCAGAGAGAAACTTTGCTCCTGAGGCCTCCAATCTCCTTTCGTTCAAAGTACTCTGGGTGCCAAATCTCCATACCTTGGGGAACCATTTTATGAGCCCCAAGAATTATTGAAATGTCAGAGAATGGGGAGGCTACGTGAGTTAAAAAAAAAAAAGAATGATATAAAAATGTTACCTAGAATTGAAAAATAAACAGTAGGCAACATAGGGAGATGTGCAATGTGGAACTATTTGCTCATTCAACACTTGTGAAGAGTGACGTGCTTTCCAGGCAGTGATTTAATTTATTTTTTATGGTGCCTTCAAATTCGTAGCACAAGAATTCAAGATAACTGCATAACTGGATTTCTGTGATTAAATGGGTGGTTTTCAAATGAACTTCTCTGTTGCATGAATGGGCTTAACAAACTGTATTCCACATCCCCCGTGCAGGAAATGTGACCAGGGCCAAAAGGCATCTAGTTTTTCCATGGCTTCAGAATGATTCTAATCACTGGATTTGGATGAGAATAGAAAATTAATTCCCTTTTTTAAAAAAATGATATTTATCTCCACATTTTCCCTTTCTTTTAACATGACAGTAGTATAATGTAGGGGAAAAGCTGGGGAGGAAAGAAGTGAATTCAATTTAAACAAAATGCGTTGCCTGTCTATACGTGGGGGCACGGAGGGTGTTATTGGTACTAACGTCTACCAGGGACTTTTTACATCATAGGCCCTTGCTTGACCCACAGGCTGGAGGTTGCAGATGACTCCAAGACAGGAAAACAGAAAACTGATAGAATGAGGGTGGAACTATGCCGACTTCCCAGGATCTAGCACGACTTTGGTGAGGTTACAGCCCCTCCCTCGATCCTAAGCTGGTGTGTTTGACGCTATACCAGGAGAGTCGGTGGTGGTTAACTGTGTGGCTGTCTGGCTGCCTCACCTGAAATTGAGTCATCATTTTCTAGAGATAGCTACAAAGTTAGGTAACCCAATGTTTTGGTTGTGTTTGTTGCAAAATTAGATGTTGTGGATCTGTACATGATGCTAACAGTAAGTTTCTATCATTTCACATGTTTCATCGGGACAGCTTAGGTAATTACTAATATTTTGTTGAATAGTGAGAGGAGGAAAAGACAGTCTAACAAAGGCTCAGATTTACCTGAGGTCCCCCAGCCATCTTATTTTAGTTCCCATTCACGGTTAAACGCATAATAATTTATATGACAACATTTGTGCTGTATTTTAAGGGGAGCTTGTGTTCTTGAGTTGACCATGTTCCAGGACTATCTTTCGTCATGAAGGTATTATCCTTGATTCGTCCTGTATTCATCAGTGGAGTATGACAGGGTCTGAAATTTGACGAAACGGTAATGTGACTCCTTATTGGGTCAGTTCTGTTATCTACACGCAGATTATTTTATTTTGAAATAATTTATGTATTTAAAGAGGCCTCACAAGCATTGAGTAACGTAACGTATGCGGCACTCCTTCCATCTTGGCTCGGTTCTTAAGCTCCACTTCAAATCCAGCGCAAGTGAGAGAGAAAGGGACACATCGAAGCCCACTAGGCGTCCTGGCTGTGCTAAGCAAGGACTTAGTCACATGAAGAACAAGAAATGATTTATCATAGTGGAGCACAGTAAGAATAACATCACGAATTGGCCAAATGCTTCATAACTTTCAAAGAGCGTTTAACGGTTATATAAAAGAAAGCATATTACGTTTGTTAATAAGCACATAGCAAATGTATATGAAAGCACGCAACACACACGTGTTCTTGAAATGTAATTTTAGGGCTACACGGATCTCAGATATTATCTCACTAAACAAATGTGTAAACTAACGTCCAGAAAGCAAAATCAACATCACAGAAGAATCAGGTCTGTATCTAATGTTATATGGCACTATTGTATTACCAGTTGGATAGTTGGGTACCTCAAACAATCTCAAATTTGAGCTACTCTATTACAAAGCTTGTTTTCTTCTTTACCCTACTGTCTTCCGGATGCAGAATTAATCCGTGTGTGTTTACTGGAAAGCAGATATTAATTTCAAGTTCCTATATCTTTTTATTGTTAATGTGCTCTTTTTAAGTGGTTTATTTTTTAGAGGAGCACATCTAGAAACAGATTGCTTACAGGGAAAATTCAGCAATGAGCTGTTTCTATTATTTGTCAAAAGGTACCCTGTTCAGGTGATGGGTATACTAAAAGCCTATACTTCACTATGCAATTTGTTCATGTAACAATATACGACGTGGACCTTTTAAATCTACTTAAATTAAAAATGAAAAAAATAGAAATCAGGTATTATATGGTTTCCTACGAACAAATTATAGTGTAGAAACAAAAATAAGAAAAGTGTCCATATGTTTCACAAGGCAGACATATTGATACAATGTAGGCATAAGTTATTGATTTTACATTTTGATCAGTGAAAATTCTCCGTAATATTGCCTGTCCTTACCTTTCCTCTATTTTTTTCCTTCCTTCCCTCCCTCCCTTCCCTCCTTCCCTCCTTCCCTCCTTCCTACCTCAAAGGCCTAAGTTTCTAATATTTTCTCTTCCTTCTTTCCTCCTTCCCTTCCTACTTATCTCTCTCATTCTTTTTTTCTGGTAATAATATAAATTAAGTCAGGAGTTCCTTCTTACATTAAAAAAAAAATGTCACATTTACACTGAAAACTGTGCATGATTGGCAATTTATTCAGTATTTGCATAGAAAGATTCGTGATATATCTTTGTAAAATGCTTACATCAAAGTCAATTGATTCTATTATATTTTCAAGTTCTGAATATCCTATAGTATGAGTTTTTTTTCAATTATTAATCATTTCTGTTCTGTTGCTTTTCTAGCTCTGATGATTACAGACCCATGTTTCTAGAGCCTTAGAAGATGTATTTTAATTTATGTAGTTAAATACAGTCTGAATTTTATGGAAATCAATTCGTTATTTACTTCCATTCAGAATACAGGGGCATCTTGTTTTCATGTGTAAAGAAGATAGTTACTCATCATTGTAGGTATAATTTTAATGGTTGAACAAATAGCCAAGTAACCATGAAACACAACCCACCTCCTACTAATAATATTATTCTGTTGGCGTTTAAAAGATGTGGTCTTCCAATATGTGAGGACAGTTGTGTCTCTGGCACAAGATGTCGTGCCTTTGACTTATGAAACGTTCAGCGAGGATTTGTGTTTCGTGAATGTCCGTCATATTTATGGAGGCCAAGTGTGGGTTAGCTACTTTCTTAAGAAGTTAACACAATGCTTTCAAGCACTAAAAAATCCTGATAGCATTCTATGAAAAAAGGTATTTCAGTATTTCAAAAGGCTACTAGAACAGGTAGCAGTGGGAAAACTCAGAAAATAACTTCCTTTCACTGATAAATTTTCATTTGTTTTTATTTTGAATTAAGTTTGATGTAGGTCAGCAAACAGAGATCTTTTCAGTAATTAAAACCTATAAAAGAACCAATGGAATCATAAACTCTCAATGTTATAAATAAAACAACTGAGATTCAGCGAGTGAAATTTGTTTCTGAGGAAGTTCTGGTCTGGTGGATGTCAGAATCCAATTCCTACCTATGGACGTCTGGCTCCTGAAGCTACTCTCCGTCATGTAAACCTCTTCCCAAAAGGGAGACAAGAGTAATAGATAAGTTAAAATGAAATAACTTATGTGGATTAAGTCACAAATTGTCAATAGTAAATGAAACCTGGAGTATATTTCAAGGGCTATTTTCATGAATTTTTCATCCTATACCGAGGGAATAAGCTCCACGGATGCTTTTCTTTGGAAACATTTCTGAGTAAACCCATGAATCATAACTTTAGATTCAGAAGTTTTAAATTTATCCTTACTTTGGAAAGTAGCCCGGATCACCTTAATGTATATTAACAATTAGCTAATATTAGCGAACAGTTCATTTTTGGGCAGGAAATTATTTCACGCACGATCTTTTGAATGACTAAGACAACGCACTTTTCTGTAACATATGACTTTTGTGTGCACGAAATGTCAAGATCCCTTCTTATTGGATTGGAGCTGGCATAGGAAAAAAAAACACAAAATGACATCTGGTGACTTTAGAGCCTGCTCTAATAACATAAGGATTCTGAAAATAGAATGCATTGCATAAGCCAGGGCTAAGATCACTTGATTGTTCCTCTCTCCAGTGGGTAATGTCACACAATTTGAAGACACATGGATCTTATATTATTTTTGCATCTGTAAGGACATACTATATTTCTCAAGAACTAAGTGCCGTTCAAGACTCCTCCTCCCTATGAAATCACAGATTTTTACATACTGGAAAACAGGGTGAGTATAACAATAAAAGTTTGTTTAAATATTAAACTTTGTCTTTGGAAGAGAATATCAAAATAAGAAAAAAGTATTTTAATAATATAAATAAGGCATTACAGAGGTATCAGAAATAGAGAAATCCATGCCTAGAAACTGACAAGATACTTACAGACATTGTGAATTAAGTGTAAGGAAAACCATTATGAACCTTTTATAAACCACGTTTTGAAACTATAAATTCTTAAGTTGCTTGGAAATTCACCTTGGGTACCTTTCTTTTTAAATAGTGTCTGGTTTTTATTGTTTTCTTTGTTTTCTTCTGGCATCTACTGTGAGATGTGCACACGTGTGTACTAACTTGCAGTTTGGTTCCTAGCTAGGTGCACAGTGGGAGGTCAAGGATAAGACAGAGGCTGCCAAGTCCCGGCTGAGGCGGGGCAGTGGAAAGAGGAGGACAAACGCTAGCTCTACCCAACTCCACCCTAATGCAAAATGAGCTTCTGTGGTTCTGCATAAGCGACCTGAACAAGTTCCTCTGTGCGACTTCCTTTTGGTTTGGGGATCCCTCAAGCTACCCTTAAAACTGTTTGTGGCCACCTAACGTGCCTTAGCTGCCACCACACTCCGTCCAGGCTGTGCCTACATGTGCTCGTGCATTTTGCCAACATCCAAGGGGCTATGATTCTATCTACACCAAGGCAACAGAATAGAGCCTTGCTTCAGTCATAGACACAGTGCTTGCAGAAGGAAGAGGTGATAAAAATGTGGAGGTCACCTTGAGACAGAGCGTAATTCTGGCTTGCAGTAGCGCCTATGTGTGAAGTAGATGAGCCTCGCCAAGGCTAGATAATCTGAAAAAAATGATTCTATCCTTTGTCATCCTAGGAAAGAGGGGTTCTATTCATCTCCTGTTTTACTCCCAGATTTTTTTCCTCCTCCTCCTCTTTTTTTTTTTGGATCTCAGAGTTTCTGCATTTTTTTTTATACAATTAATGTGGCATGGTGATTAGGTTACTTTGTGCAAAAGGACAGAGCTGCCCTGTTAGACAAGCAGAGGACACCGGTGCAGGTCAGTGATGGTTTCAGTCGCTCACTGACCGGGACGATGGAGCTACGAAGAACCATGAATTATTAATAATAGAAGAGATTTCCTTCCGTCCTAGTGACTGGTGTCCCTCAGAACTGCATTAACGACTGTCCCCTCCCCATTACAAAAAGGCCGTCAGATGCTCCTGGGTCCACTGAGTGTGGCTGCCTGGCTGAGAGGGGACCCACGGGGAGACCCTCACTTCCAGTCTCCTGCCTGGCACTGGGTCCTGGAGGCCGCAGCAGGTGACAGATACCACCTTCTACTTCACTCGTCTTGGTCTCTGCAACTTCACATTTTCACTTGAAATTGAAGACAGATTGAAAATGCTGCCCAAGCAATACATCAGTGCCCAGGGTGGTTGCATTCGGGTCTGACAAGGAGATAACCGGAACTAGGAAAAGGGCACGGCCCGTCTGAAGCAAGATGTGTATTTAAGATAAGATATATAAAACGAGCTGCTGCCATTTTATTTTTTTGATTCATGGATTTGTAATTACAGATTTTTACATTCATTTCTTTTGCTTTTCACATAAGTGTATGTCAAACGGTGGGTCTGAGACATTGAAAACATAACGAGGGGCAAAACTATTTGAGTCTTAACAGCTTGGGATGAAAGTGAAGAAAAGAGGCTGCCTTTATAAATTAACAATCTTGAGATTTATTTAAAATATGAGGAAATCCGTGTGATGAGTTCGAAATGCGAATTCCGTGTGTGAATGCTAAGAACTGATGCTGAGGTTTCAGGTGACATGCTCATGTGAGTTTTCTAAAGTAAATGTTCTAACACAGAGAGGGCAAAGGCCCAGAGTCAAGAATAAACCTGTCTCAGGTTTAGTCCAGCTGAGGGGCGTCTTGGTCACTTGTCATTTCCGTGTCTGGATTGTCCTCTGCCAAATTGTCCAGCTGGCCAACTTTCCAGGCTTCCCAGCAAATGAGACAGTTTTAGGCAGCCTTCTGGAATACTCTAAGACAGCCAGTGATGTTCCTCGCTGCACCTCTCCCTGCCATCACGGCAACCGCCATGAGAGGGTTTGAGTATTTTTTTTTTTTTTTTTTGCTTTATGATACATTGGAGAGGCTTAAAAGAAATAATATCAAGTAGTGATTGTTTAATAAGCCTTGAGTATTTCCCTTAGCGGCAATATTTTCAGTCTCCCTTAACATGAGAACAACACCTCCTGGTTCCATTTATAGCTCATTTGTGCTTAATTTGAAGAATACCTGCCTCAGTTCAGCACTCAGCATGATTTACGAATTGTACTCAAAGTACCTGAAGATGTATCTGGGTACTGAGGTAACTGAAAGGGTACTGGAGGGCATGTTAGGAAACATCCTTGCCTGGGACATCCCAGTTCACAGTAGACAATTAGTTTGTCCGACTCATTTATTCTAGAATTTCCTGTATGAGAAACGCATGTTGCTTTGCTTAAAAAAAAAAAATAGAAAACTTGAAACATTGCTTACGAAAGCTGTGGCAGCCGTAGACGAGAAATGTGTTCTGTGTGTGGATGTGGATTGAAGACGTCAATGTGTGAACTGGTTAAGCTCCTTTCCGTGTGAAAAAACATGACCACCAGGGCCTTATAACTCTTTTCCATTTTCAGCCATTCTTGGTCCTCTATTTCCTAAATCCATTTCACCTTGTTCTTCACTATTATCTTCTATGTAATAAAGACTGCAGAAACTTGAATACACACACATGCACAAACACACACACACACACACACACACCCTTCCTTTGATCATCCCATCTATTAATAACTTGCTAAGTCACCGTTCCTTCCTTTCTCTGCTTTCAGCACCATCATGGAAATCGAAGTGTGACCCCCTCCTGCTGTTCTAAATGACCATCTCCCTGCTTTAACTCCTTAGCGCGTGAGATCTGCAGTCATCCCCAGACTCCAGCTCTTTTCTTGGAGGCAAATTTCCCTGTTTTGTAGCTGGGAACATCCAGCGCTGCTGCTCAAGTACTTCAGAGCCCCTAAACTTTAGCATGAAATTCAAGTTCCTCAGTAATCTGGTTAGAGATATCTTTCCTAAGGTAATACTCTGCAACATGCCCTAAAGGCAGATGCGGCAGCAAGAGTCAGCCAAGAAAAGAAGGGGAGGGCAGGGTGGGCGTGTTCCCGGGCAGGGGGTGCACCTGCTGGCTTGGCTCACCGCCCAGAGGAAGCTGAAGGACAGGAGATGGGGAGGGAAGTGAGATCGGGCAGGAGAGGAAACCAGGTGCCTAGAACACAGGGACCGTGTAGCCCGTTTCGGACTGGGTAGTAAGAGCAATGAGGAACCATTCCATTTTAAGGAGTGTGATAAATAAGGTGATCAGATTTGATGCTGTCTTGATTTTTCAAATGAAGATGTTAGAAAAGAAGCTTCTCGTTTATGAGAAAGTGTCGATCATTTCTAAGGAAACAAAGAGACCCTGTAAAGACAATTGCAACAGTATCAAGGTGGCAAACCTTGTATATACAGTGTGGGGTTTTCCAAAATATTTCTGACAAGAAAGGTGATCAGAATTATCCGAATGATAGGTAAAAATATCTAAGAATTATTTCATAATACTTTTCATTATTTTCAAAATAATTTTCATTTATTTTCAAAATAAATAATTTTCATTATTTAAAAATTGAAAAACATGAAGATTAGATTTGACTGTTTTATCATCAGGGAAGAGTTTCCCATATGACTAACCTCCACAAAGGGAGTTTGAGAAAAAGTATAAATCCAACATTAAGCAGATAATTTCTAAGAACACGGAGGTAGCTTTATCAGAAACTGCTGTGGAAATCTGTGCACAATTGCTTCTCTACGCCTTTTTGGTAAACTTTTCCTAACAGTGATGCCAGTTAATTTTCACAGAAACCTCAGTATTTTTATTAGTCAGACAGGTGAACCTTAACATCCCTATTAACAAACTTCTAATGAGTGGAATTTTTCCCAGTCTGGGGCTGCTAAGTACTTTCTGGATCAGTGGCCGTGATTTCTCATAGAGAAGATTTTTTCGGAGATGGTAAAATGAGTGTCTGCATCCCAGTGAATTTCCTTTCCCCTGTTAAAGAAGTTTTTAGTCTTCAACCTATCTGTGTATACTTTCTTCTGTTGAGCATACAAGGCAACATTAAACGATAGAAATATTTTCTGTAAGCCTGGTAGCTGTTACTCTGCTCGGGGTGAGTGTCTGGGAGACAGAAGGAGATAGGGAAGGAGAAGAGAGGGGAGAATGGGATAGGAAGAATTACTCTATATTTTGAAATGAAACTTACTTATGCTATCTTTCCTAATGATAGTACTGTAGTAATTATAGCGACATAAAATAATGCCTCTCCTGCATTATCATTTGGTAAAATATGACCCATTCTTGTAACGTAAAACAGATACATAGATCAGGTCCTTTAAAAGTGAAGAAAAATTAATTTGGAATCAATTAGTAACAATTGATTAACTAAAAATTAATTGCTAACAATTGATGAACAATGAAATGCAACGTAGCACCTATTGTGTTGCATTTAATTGTTAGCTACCCAAAATTACTAAACAATCAAGGACTTCTAAGATTAAAGAAGTTGGTACTTGTTTTACCTGTTTTTCTATGTTTTGCTAGGTTTCTAAGACAACGAAAACTTTTATAGGGCAGTGCCTATATAATATTTTCTAGTTAGATGCTTGAACAGCAAATTACGCAAAGCTTAAAATACGTATTTTCCCTATCTATATATGTATAATTTGCATGCCTTTTTAATCATACCACATCCTATAGAATTAAATGTGCAGACAGAGGGCAGAAAATAAGTGGACGGTAAAGGTCTGCCTAAGAGCCCTGTTAAAATTTAGTCTGGGGAGCACTCGGTTAATTTAAACATTGCAATGAATGGAATGCATGGTGCTGAGTTATAAAACGCCTTATACTAATGAGCATCGGTGTAACCGAGCACAGCTTCTTGGCGGTACTTCACAGAATTGTTCCTTTTGGTTCTGAACCCATTGATTATAAATTGAGTATTCCGCATAATTACAAAAGATTAGAAAATGGTAGTCTCAAAGAACGCTGCAAGAGACTCTGCTCAATAGTTCATTGCGTGGAAGTGCAGACAACTGTTGAGTGTGGTGCACGGCTGAATGGGTGCATGATCACCCACAGCAAAGACAGCAACAGCCCCTGCTGAAGGAACAGGAATAGAAAGTTAAGAATATTCAAAACAGCTGATGAGTTCAAAGATAGACTGATTTGATGTGCCACTGCTGAATATTGAGTAGATGTGCAGAGACTAAATGTCTCTGGAATCAAAACTTGAGTGTTTTTTTTTTTTTTTTTTTTTTTTGGAAAAGCAAATTATGTGATGCTAGTGGACTATTTTAAGGATTTAAAAACTCTTAGGGCCCATGAATTTTTGTGGGAGAGGGGACAGTTGGAACGTGTTTGCATGTTTTCTTGCTTTATTATTTAGAGTTATACTGTTATATTGTTATATTGTTTTTTGTGGTTGAGTAGAACTCCATGGGATACGTACACCACATTTTATTACTCCACTCATGTATTGATGGGCACTTGTGTTGTTTCCACATCTTTGCAATCGTGAATTCCACAACAGTGTACCTAACACAGACTACCTAACATTGGACTGAGGAAAATAGTCAAGCCCAGGGTGCTAGACTGTGAGCAAAAGCTCCCATGTTAGATGACACATAGATGTACAGTCAAAATCATACAGGAGACACGAGATTAGCATTCATCAATGCAAAATAGGTGCCAGTAAACTCTATGAATACACATTGCTGTAAATGTTAGACATGAGAATGGGGGGGAGCTTCCCAAAGCCAGATAGTTACATAGACATAGAGCTAAGATTTATACTTAACTGTCTACACCTTGTTGCTTCTAAACCACAAACTTTGTTGTATGTATTGGATACTATGAAGACCAAGGAAAAACATCGTAAGTTAGGTCATCTTCACACATGAAAAACAGTGGCGGGATGGATTTGTGACTGACTTAATATCCACGAACGATATTAATTACTGTTCACTAAGCACTAGCTAAGCACATAGCATGTTATTTCATTTTGCAATTAATTCTTACAAGAATCCTGTGTGGTGGTTTTCTTACAATGACCTTCTCGAGGTGGTGATTCTGAGGTACGGAGAAGCTACATAAATTATTTGTGGAAGGAAGAATCAGAGCCGGGCAGTCTGACTTATGAGCTGGGCGCCTCAACCTTTAATGCAACTACTGTCTAATCTCGGTACATATCAGACACTTTTATCTACTGCCTGTCTGTATTAGGTTCTGCCAGTCCCCAGTACTTGAAAACTCCAGGTATGTGCTAGCCTTGGAGTTGAGAAAGGAGAAGGGAGAATTTCTATGGTGCAATTTACAAAATTTGTAGAACATTTCAGCTGCAGACGTCATGTTAATTTAAACATGACATTTTCTACTTTAAAGCTGAGTGACAATAAGGCCCGGCATCACCCAGTAATTAGGTTTGCTATGAGGAATGATCAGTTATTAGAAGAAGCAACTGCTCTCTCCACTACATTCCTCATTGCCACAAAACAGGTGAGCTATCCAGGCTTTAATTCGTATACAAAAGACCTTGCCTTAAAAAAAACGTTAAAATTAAAACAAATGTGTCTCTTAAATGGAGTACTAGCTAAACTATTTTTATGTTATTGCTTACCATTTTATTTAAAGAATTATTATTTTGGGGAATTATCTTTCATGCCTGAATTACGTAGGCCTCAGTCTTTTAAGATTAATTGCGGAATCTATGCATGCTTCAGAGTTTGGGGGCCAAGATTGAACATGTGTTAAGAAAAAAATAAATGAAGCATAATGTGCTTCTTTTTAAAATCTTCTCATACATTGAAGAAAACCAGATAGAGCAGAATTTATAAAAGAACGTAGTCCAGATTGGCGTCAGCCTCAGATCGGAGAGAGACTCAAACATCATCATAGGAATATTGATGCCCGAAATGCCACACACTGCTATATTTTAAATGGTCTCTAAATATGAGTCTCGTGTCTAAAAGCAGAAAGCTACCAACCACCAATTTACATCTCATTGCCAATAAAGTACAATGAGGTATCTGTGGTGTTCAACAGAATCTCAGGGAGCGTGATGGATGCAGGTGATGCCTCACCAGCAGTGAATATTTACTAATTACTTAATGTCTTTTCTGTACCTACCATTCTTATGTGAAATACTGTAAAATATTTTAGCAAAATTCGTGTACTTTTACATGAAGTGCTTGCTTCAAGAACAAAGAAGAAAGAAAATAAAAACAAATCATGAATGGAGATGTTTTTTTTTAACCCCTTAGAAAATGTGATTGGTGAAAAAAGATTCTCACTGACTTCACTAAAAGCTGAGGTCGTCGAGGGCACAAGTTGTCGGGGCTTATGAGTGGTTGTTAAAATCCTTTTTCGACAAAGGTTGCACCAATTTGCAGTCCCACTAGCAGTGTAAGAGTGTAAAAAACTTAGAAATGTTTAGGTAATTTTTTGGTTTAAATCCTCCATTATTTACCAAATGGGCTTATAAACACTCATTGTTTCTCTCAATGATAAATATGAGACGTTTACATTGGTTCTACCTTAGAAGACAAAGAAAATGGTCAATAGTTTCACTTTGAAGTTCTCTAGAAAGATTACTTTGAATAATTAGTATGTAATAAAGAGCTTTTCAATCAGAGATAAATTCAAATTCCTGAAACAATTAGTATGTAATAAAGACATTTTAAACAAAAGATAAATTTAAACTTGAAAAACAAGGTTAGCAAGCGTCTTGATTCACCAGATATTTGTATATTTAAGTATCATTTGCTAAATCATGTACGGTTTCTTAATCTCCATTAAGTTTTAAAATCACAGCTAATAATGCACAAGGTATAGTCCAAAATCTATAATTCCACCTATGTAGCTTCTTGAATAGAGTGACTTTGCCTCTGTTTAGAAGATTTAAAAAATTTGCCTGTGATTATATCACCTATATCTGAATAGGTGTCAGAATATTGCTTTGTCTCTCTTTTAACATGAGAACCACATTCAAAATGTTTAGGTTTAGAAACTGAGAATTCTCTCTTTTCAATTGTATAATAAATTAGAGGTAATTTAGTATAGGTAAGCATGACCTAGTCTTAATTCTGTCATTATTAAATTTTGTCTTCCTAAGAAAGACAAAGCACTGAGTTAATCATGATTGTCTGAATTGGCCTGAAGAGTAAACAAGCTGAAGAGGAACAAACTCTCCTGGGATGCGACAGCCTTGGAAGAACCAGAAGGGAGAGCATTATGAGGACTCAGCCTTGGTGGGCGATGAGATCACTTTGAGTTCCTTTTTAACTCTTTCAAATGATGGTTTGAGACTGATGTTAGACTTCACTCTTAGGACTTTCTTCTTCTTTTTAAGAAATTTTTTTTTTGGCCGGGCATGGTGGCTCACACCTGTAACCCTAGCATTTCTGGGAGGCCAAGGTGGGAGGATCACTCAAGGTCAGGAGTTTGAAACGAGCCTGAGCAAGAGTGAGACCCTGTCTCTACTAAAAATAGAAAGAAATTAATTGGACAACTAAAAATATATAGAAAAAATTAGTAGGGCATGGTGGCACATGCCTGTAGTCCCAGCTACTCGGGAGGCTGAGGCAGAAGGATTGCTTGAGCCCAGGAGTTTGAGGTTGCTGTGAGCTAGG
This sequence comes from Lepilemur ruficaudatus, assembly GCA_963574885.1. Lineage (NCBI taxonomy): Eukaryota > Metazoa > Chordata > Mammalia > Primates > Lepilemuridae > Lepilemur > Lepilemur ruficaudatus. The sequence continues at coordinate 21,999 of CAUYRT010078119.1, forward strand.
CTGATGCCATGGCACTCTAGCCTGGGCAACAAAGTGAGACTCTCTCTCAAAAAAAAAAAAAACATAAAAAAGAAAAGTAATTTTTTTGGCTGTTCTGAAATTTCACAAAAACATGTCTTTCCAAGTCTTTAGTACTCAAAATATGGCTAGTGGATCAGCAGAAATGGCATTACTTGACAGCTTTTTAGAAATGCAGCATCTTGCATCTATGGAATCAGAATTTGTATTTTAACATGATCCAGGTAATTTGCACATTAATATTTGAGAAGCACTGGTCTGTCTCTCATCTTTTCTTTCATATTTTCCTTTTCCCATTTTTTCAACTTTACCTTCCAGTTCTGTTTTTCTTTTCTTTTTTTTTAAATTTCAGCAAACACATTTTAGCATATTAGGGTGATTTTTAAAATTGTCTGATTGCTCCATTGTCATGGAATACTATTCTAATCTTATGGATACAGTACATTTTCCAATGTGAGAATCTTCATTAGGATAAATATTAAATTATCTATTTTTCTGAATTATTTGTTTCTTTGAGTCAGTTGTTCTGTTTATTTGCCTTAGTTTTTTGCTTTTGTGTTTCTTTCCCTGAAATATTAATGATTTTTTATTTCCTATTCATATTTATAGAGAAGGTGTTGAATCTGGAAGTGTTGACTATGAGCCTTTTATACTAGGCAAAAACGAGCAACCTGCAGGGAACCTACCAAAACCATTTCCAAAAGGATAAGAGATTTACTCTGATGGGCCAGAGGTAGAAGATCAATTTTTTTTAGAACAGATGTCATGGCTTATGAGTTGAAATAAACATAGCACCTTTCAGTGGAGGGCCAGAGTGTTTGGGGAGGAAGGAGAGAAAGCAGGAAGGGCATAATTCCATAGGCAGGCTTTATAAGTCTGCAGATTTTTGCTCTTCTTTCCATTGCTATTCTTTTTACCTCCTGGCTTGACTCTTGGGTCTCTTCTGTGCTCATTGAGATGGACCCAGACACCACCTTTACACCAGGCCTTGCTGTGAACATTACAGGCTCTTACTTTTTCTTTCCATCTTCCAGAAAAATCTTTAAGATCTCTGCTCAGTGAAAGTTTTCTTTCCCTTTTTACTATTCTTACAATTTTTTATCATTTGTAATTTATTTTTTGCTACAATTTCACTGGGAATTTTGGCGATTGGGAGGTGTATAAGTACATTTGGTTTTTGATTGTTATCAGAAGATTAAATTTTTCCATAGTGACAATATTTTTATGCAAATTTTATTCTTCTTAACTCACTGAGTAATCTTATAGGAATTTTTCTAAAAATGATAACAAGTTCTATATTGACATAATTTTCAGATAATCACATATACCAAGAAATAAATTATAGCTGTTCCTGACCAGAATATCAAGTGACTGAAACAGAGTAAAAAGATTTTGTTCCTGCGTCAGCATGTGCATGCATGTGTGTGCGCACACATACACATTTCTATGAACAAGTGAGCGGGCATAGTATGAGGTGAATAGTGATTGCCACTTGAGTGATAACAAAATGATCGTATTTTTGAATTATTAAAAGAAGTGTTGTTTTATCATGTCTCAGGATAGACTTATGACTTCCCTTTTACAACTTGTGGAGTTGGTTTTATATACTTTGACAGTTATTTTGTTTTTCTGACATTATAATTTGTTTTCCCATTGTGAAGTTGTATGTAGGTGGGCTATTTTTTCTTCCCCAGATAAATCATCCCAATTCTACTTTTATGCAAGACAATTTTTCCCCTCTATCTTGTGGTCAATTGCCTGAGGGTCTCTAATCTTTTCTTTGCCATTCATGCCTTTAGTGCTATTCATGTGGACTTAGAAAATTCTCGTAGGCCACGTCAGATGCTTTGACTAGAACACCATCAATTTCTCTCTTTACATTTCTAAGTTTCCTTTAAGTTTCCCATAGCAAAAATATCCACATCTATTTTGTTATCTACTTCACTTTTTCCTTTCTAGCTTCAGGTCTCAATTCTTTCAATTCTAACATAATGCTTGGTTTTTAGGCATCTTATAGGAAAAAAGTACAACAATTCTGATTCCTTAGTTGAAGCTGATGATGTTAAAACCAATTCTGAGTCCAGGCAAAACTAGTGGACCATAAGTGGCCACAGACTTATTTTATATGTATTAAATGTATTTTCCATTATTTCCTGCTTGTTTACTATATGAAAAATAGTAGGTTAGGTGTTGGGATTTAAAGGTAAATAAAACCTAGATTCTGTTCCTCTAGGAGTTTTTAATTAAATGTGTGGGAGGTAAGACTATATGTTTATTGTATATACTTTTGTTAGAAACTTAACTATGGAAGCCTATCCAAAACAATGTCATTACTCCTATTATTCTTGTATTCCCTTAATTTTCTATAATTTCTCCTTCCCTCTCTCCCTTTTTCCTTCCTTCCTTTCCTCCTTCTGTTACAGAGAGAATGGCCTGAAAAAAAATGATAAAAATATTTTCTGTCTCTTTAAAACCATCTCACCATTTTTAAGAACTAAAACCTGCATCCTGCCTCAGGCCAGTGGTTGTGAGGGGCAGGGAAATGTCCTTTATTCTTTGTGCTTTAGGAAGTGGCTCAGCTGAACTGCCCGGTGGGCAGAGGCCCGGATCCGGAGGCCTGGGTCTGGGCAGGCAGAGGTCTGGGCAGAGGTTATGATATTGTCTTTGCCAGAGATGGGATGGAACAGCAATTGTCTGAAGCTGAAACCCTCCTTTTAAAAGCTCTGTATTTCTGCTCATTATTAGGATGATGGCATTTTAGACAGGAGTTTCCATCCTCCTCATTTGCCAGCAAATTAATAAATCTCTCTTTCCTTCTCTTCAAACTACTTGTCCTTGTTCTTCTGATGTGGTCTTGAAGACAAGTGTTGAGTTTTCCATAACAGATTTTGTGTACCTGGGTGGGGCATTGGCACCCTGGTGGAATGGCACCTTGTAACTGCTGGAGGAAGCAAGGAAAAGCCCTGGGACAAGTCATGGATCTTCTCTGGTAGGAGTGGCTTCTTTTCGAAGTGAGAGAGTATGGGATGATCCCAGCAAATGCTGGAGCATGTTTTAGCTTCAGGGAACTCCCATCTCACCTCACCTGAACTAGAGTCAACCTAAACTTAATTGAGAGGAAGGAAATGGATTTGGGAAGTGTCCAGGCTCCATGGCCATTTGTAAGTAAGTTCTCTGGGACACTGAGACCCTCATTCCACCCATTTAGGGGGTTTTCAGACCTCCCTGTTGGGTTTTTTTTTGAGGCACCAGTTTGAGGGTAGAAGTCAAGAGGTTGAGTGGAACTAGGGAACCTGGTTTGGATTGAATTCACTTGTGTTTCCCAGGGAAACAAGGAGGACTGGGAGATATTGAAATTGGTTCTCATTTTGTTCCCTTTGGATTAGGAGAATTTAGTTCTCAATTTGTGGTTCCCATTTGGTAAGGCCCTGGCATTTTGTCTTGAGAATTCTCTGTACTGTCTGTTTGTTGTTTGTAAGTTTTATTGTAACATAAAGAAGCTCCATCTCAAAGTCCCTTGGGAAAAATTTTGGCTGAATGGTCAACTTACAGCTATGAATCTATGTCTAAAGGGAATGGTGTTACTGTAATCCAGTGTACATGCTGGAGTGTGAGGAGAAGTGGCTGTTAAATGAAACTTTGAATTATACTGTCTTACAACTGGAATTATTTTGTCAAAGGTCAGGTGACTGGGATGAGATCCCATATGAATTGGGTATGAAATGTCTGATTTCCTTAAGTTTGATCTGAGGTCAGACATTTCATATTTAATGACCTAATACAATCTTAAAAGCCTGGGATAAAGTTAATGATATAGTTTGTTCTAGTTAAATAGCTGGATTCCCCTGGTGGGAGGGGCTTCCAGTGAGCTCAGCCTACCATGCGGTGAGGGGGGATGTGGGACAGAAGCACCCCAGCTACTGCCCTCAGGCACACGCAGGTATTATGGGCCCCTGCACGAGGTCTTCAGGCCGACCAGGAAGTGATGCCTTCCCTGCTGCCTGTGTGGATCCTAGTCCTGGGAATCGCTGCCTGGGTGGACCCTGGCCCCCGGGAATCTCCACTGTTGCCGCAGAGCTGTGGCTCCAGGCCAAGGGTAAGGAGGTGAGCTGGGAGCACGGTGGCCAGGGGAGAGCTGCAGGTCCCCGTGCCCCATCCTGATGCGCCCTACCTCCAGGGCCCTCACTGCGTCTCCTGGCCTCCGTGTGCCCACCGCCTGCCCTTCCCCTGTGCCGCTGTGGGCAATCTACAGCTAATACGATGAAGGCAGCCTCGGGGATTAGGGAGCTCCCAGTGCTTCCTGTGCTTTCATGGCCTGTGCAGGTGGTAAGGGGCACGGAGGCCAAGCTCGAATGATTCTGAGGGAGCCGCCGGCCATTCTCGTGGGGGAGAAGTGTGGGCAGCCTGAGCTTTGCCACGGACTGCGCTACATGGCCTGCACCTAGCACTGCTTGCTCACAGCACGCTGCTCACTGACGCGCGGTCTACCTGTGCTGTACCCAGAATGTAACCGGTGAGGCCTATGAGGTGGCTGCCAACACTCAGGTAACAAGAAAACCCCCAGGAGAGCAAATATTTTTAAGTTCAGGACTCAGACGGAGAAGGAGGGGACCTGGAGTCCCCTGCCTCCGAATACTCCCATAGGAGCCCTGGTCAAAATTGACAGTGGGGACTTGATCGGTACCAAACCAGTGGACAGAAGGTCTGAGGGGACGCCTTCCTTAAATGGTACTCAGTTCCATTTAAATGGCAGGATCCTGGGACTGGGGTGGCCTTGTGATGCTGCTGGACTGTGCTAGGAGTTTTAAAAGGACTTTCCTATCCTGTTTGAGAGGAGCTTAGTGGGTCCTTCAGAACCTGCAATTGGACAGATTTGCAAACAGTTTACTTATCTGGGATTCCTAGACATGGCATCTGGATCCCAGACTTTGGACTGATGGTAAAGCCCTTGTATGAGCCCTTAGGGGGATAGTTTACAACTGCGCCTGCTTTTAGTTTGCCCGAGACATAAATAATATGGAAAACAAGTTGCACAGGACTGGCTTGTGAGCCATCCATAACAAATGGTGATTTGACAAGTATTGGCGTCATGAGGATTAGTGTGAGCATCATCTGAGAGATGCAAGAATGTCATCTGTGGAATGAAACCATAGGGTTGATCGCAATATTGCCCTAGTATGCCACGCAGAAAAGATAAAGTTTTTTTCTAGTGACTTTACCTGAGCAAAAGACAGTTCTTAAGCTTCCACAGATGTTTTTCTGTGTCCAGTTGACTCACCAACAGACGCAGCATTATGTTTTTTCTCTGGTGTGGATGCCACATCTTGTCATACATCCATCCTCCAGACTGGTTCCACCAAGGACTCACATTGACAGAAACAAAAAGGAGATCAGGTTCCTTTGTGTGATCTAGATGTTGGCATAATCACCAATTATGTTGATTAGTTAATGTGGCCAGGGTTTGAAAGACTGGTGTAAAGGGATGCCAGATCTGTGGAAAAGAAAAGGGTTTGAAAGACTGGTGTAAAGGGATGCCAGATCTGCTGGAAAACAGTAAGGATTAGGAACAGAAAGGCATAGTTTGGAAGAAGAGTCATGGTGGAAGATTAAAAGGGAGAATGGGATAGGTTGATTGAAGTCTTCAATCAGCTTCCAATGTGTAATCCTCAAAGGGGGAGGCTTAAAAGAAGTCTTTAAAAAGGACTCTTTTGGGGGTAAAAAAAAAAAAAAACCAGGAAAAAAGAGTTTTTAGATAAAAAATGAAGTTTCTTGACTCGTGATCTTGAGAGAATTCTGTCTACTTTGTGAAGACATCTGCTCCAGGGGCCTGGGATCTGGCCCTGGAAATCCTTACTTTCAGGTCACCTAGAGGGGTGGTCCTGCAATTGCCTTGGTGTAGCTTGGCATGGCTCATGTGAATCCAAGAAGATTTTTCTTTTATTTTGGTGGCAGTGTAAGTGGTTAACAGTACTGCATAAGGTCCTTCCCAGTGATGTGACAGCATGTGTCTTCTAAAAACTTTCATGTACACATGATCTCTTGGTCAAAAAAAATGGCAAGTCTTGTCAGTTGGTGGAGCCATGATCCTTTCACCTGTTGATGATGTGCTCCAAGCATATTAGTTAGTACCTGTATGTAGCTAGTCATGGTATTAAATTGTTCACTTAAATCCCCATAGTGTTCAGTTAGCCCAGGAATAGAAGGTTTAGAGGTATCAGTAGGCATGGGGTGAATGAATACTATTTTAAAAGGGATTAATCCATGTCTCTTCTTTGGAGCATTTTAGATTTTTATAAGAACCAAAGGTAATGCTTCTGTTCATTTAAGTCCAGTGTCTTGATAGACTTTTCAAAGGCCTTTTTATGTCTCTATTTTTACATTCCACTTGCCCTGAGGATTGGGGATGATATGGGGTATGAAATTTTAATAAGTTCCCCAGAGCCTTTGCAAGCAAGTGGTTTATTTCTGCCATAAAATTAGTTCCTTGATATGATTCAATCCATGAAGGAATACTAAAATGAGGAATCATCTCAGTTACTAATTTCTTTACCTCTGTTGTAGTATCAGCACACCTAGTTGGATAGCATTCAGTCCATCCACTAAACATGCAAAAAATAACCAAACAGAAAAAAACCAAAGCTGGAGGTAAATTTATAAAATCAATTTGGAGTGCTGCAAGGGGCAATCTGGGCTTTTGGGGGATTTCTGGAGAGATGGCTTTCTACCAGAGATTTACAAATAGTGCACTGGGAAATAATTTGGTCAGAGATTTTGTAGATCCCAGGGCAGTACCAAGTATATATGTATGCAATTTTTTTCCCCTTAATTATTCCCTGTTTGCACATATGTCCCATCTGATTGGAGATAAGTGCAAGTCAAAGAGTTAAATGAAAAGGGACCACAGGGAGTCTGTTTGGCTCAATATATAATCTGTCTGGTAATTGTTTGGCACGCTTTTGTATCTGCTTATCTTTTTTGGATTGTGGGGCATTAGCCTGATGATTAATAATATCAGACAGGGATAAGAGTAGGGTAATAAATTGAGTGGAAAAAGTACACGAGGGCCATTTTTTTTTGCTGCATATTTAGTAGCCCTGTCTGTTCTGTCATTTCCTAGGGATATAGAATCCATTTCCTTAGTGTGGGCTGGGCAATGAATAATAGAAATTTTAGAAGGAAGGTGAATAAGCTTGTAATAGGGCAACAATTATAGGCCCATTGGCAATAGGAGTGTCAGCAGAAGTTAAGAAACCACAAGATTTCCAAACTGCCAACTGCATGGCAGACTCCAAAGGCATATTTGGAGTCTGTGTAAATAGTGGCAGCTTTTCCTTTTGCCAATGTGCAAGCTCTAGTAAGAGCTATGAGAAAATTTACTCAAGGCATTTTGGGGTGAGCTTTTGATTGCCCTGAGATATTTTATGTCCTAAGTAACAGTTGTCTGTACCCACTAGATTTTAGATCTAGAGGTTTTATGGCCTCATTCAGCTAGTCTTTAAAAGAATGAGGGCGTCTAAGAGGGCACTCTGTTTACAGAGCAAAAGGTCACCGTTGTACTGCACAAGAGTGGATCCTTGAGTAAAAGCTATAGAGTCTAAATCAGCTTTGAGGATTTGCGAGAATATTGAAGGAGACTCATACTATCTCTGCGGTATTCAGGTCCATGTTAATTGTTTCTCTCTGAAGGTGAATGTAAAGAGAAATTGTGAATCAAAGTGCAACAGGATAAAAAAAAAGTTGAGCAGAGGTCAATTGCTGTATTATTAAAGTCACATGAACTAAAAGGCATTTGGATTAGTTTCTATCTTGATAAAATAAGTGCTTATTTTTTGAGCTAATTAATTAGAGCTCCTTTATATATTTGGGTAGTATAATATCACATACACAGGACATATATAGACACATAGACAGCAGATTTTATAGCTCTTATAAAGAATTTTTATTTGTTAGCTTTTAAAGATTATTATTATTTTTATTCAGACTCAATCTTCTATTAATAATTACCTATTTTATTGTTTTAAGCAATTATTAGCAGTCAACAATTTTCCTTTAGTAAGATTTGTCATTTCTGTAAGCACTTGCTGCTTCTAGTGCCTAATACTTACACATTTATAGGTAGATGTAGTCAGAAAGTAGAGTACTCAGTTCTTCAGAAATTAAGGATCCTACTTTTACCTTGAATTTTGGCTTTGGGTCTCAGATCTCCATGATCAACTTAGGCAATGATTTTTCCTTACCCAAATACACAACTAAAAGGAACACAGGGATAGAACGTAGAAATCTCTGCGAACTCCTGAAAGCTGGAGTTAACACCCCTTGTATTATTACCATTTGGTTTCTGCTGGACCTGTTCAGACATTTGAGGCCTCTAACTGAATCGAAGCTAATTAATTATCAGATACAATCTGACCCTGGACGTAGTTTAGTTTCTGTCATGACCTCTGAACCCAGTTAGGACCAAAAATTTGCTCAAACAATGTCAGAGAGTTCAAAGCACAAATCTGTGGAGCTTTGGAATCTGAGAGAGAACTCACCCATGAGCCTCAGTGGTGGTGAGAGAGCAATGGACAGAAAGGGCCTGGTGAGTACTTTGCTTGGCCTCCCAGTGCTCCTTGGGGGTCACTGGGAACTCTATTTCAAAACTCACTTCTGACAAATTAAATTCAACAAATTTAACTGAGCAAAGAGCAATTCATGAATTGGGTAGCTGAACCAGAGCAGGGTCAGAGAGACTCCAATGCTACCACATGGTTGAAGAAGATTCATGGACAGAAAAGAAAATGTGACATACAGAAATTGGAGGTGAGGTATAGAAACAGCTGTATTGGTTACAGCTCAGCATTTGCCTTATTTGAACACAGTTTGAACAGTTGGCCACCTTTGCCCAAAACTCCATGAACGGCAAAGAGGAAGGAGTAAGGAGGAATGAAAATGAATGGAGCAGACTTTACCTGGGACAAACTGCTGACATTTTTGCTTTAGAATTTTTTTAACTTACCTTTTTAAGTAAATCCAATAAGCCTTAACCAAGGTTATAGCTTAATCAAGGAGGCAAGAGGTGTCTCCATGGAAGTGAAGAGAGGTTTTTGAGATACAGAAAAGCTATAAAAATAGATCAAAGAAAGAAAAGTCTTATAAGTTATAAACCAGATGTAACTCATATATATATATTTTTTGGTCCGGCCATGTTTTCTAGGGTCTCAGTTGACCATTTTTACATAAATGTCTAAAAGCCCAATATGTCCTGACAGAATATAGGAAATCAAAAGCTGTGCACACAAGAGAAAAGAATCAATAAATGGTAAAATTATATAAATATCAAAACTTAACAGGTATTCCCTGCTTAGGAATCAATCCTAGGCAGTGGAGGTGCAAGCATAGAACTCTAACCAGTAGGCCACAAAGTGAACTGGCTTCTATTGTTGTTCCTGCTGGGGCAGTGCACAATGATTTTTTTTTCCACTTGGGTCAGATTTTGCTTTTTAATTTTGTCAGGAGAATTTTTAAAGCTAGTCACAACATCATGTATCTTTCTTTTAATCTAATTCTTCAATGAATGCAAATAAGGCAATTGTTTAGAATAAGAGATCTCTAAAATTTATTTTTTTAAAACATTAGAAGTCTTTTAATTTAAAGGATCTGTATTTTGGCCATTAATAATTAGAATTCTCAATGATATATTTATTACAAAAGCAACTCAATCCAATAAGCCTGTTCATAGAAAGCCCAGGTGGTAATTTTTCAGGTTTAGCCTGGAGAGGACATAGAGGAAGGAGTTCTTACGATTTCCAAACATTCACTCTCAGAATTAGACTTACAATAGATAAAGAAGATAGGAATTTTTAAGATAAAACCCCCCTAGAGCTTGACAAATTTGGTACAAAGACTGTGCTGCTTAGAATCTTACATGCATCAGACTCCAATCTTTTCAGACTGGCTGCAAGAAATGAGCCCGAGAAAGCACACCCCCAACAAGGCAGAGACTAAGGAGAAAATTCCCACTCAGTCACAAGGCAAGGTCAGGGGCATATAACAGGACAAGAAGGGAAACTCATATTGGCTTTTTATTCAGGGACCTGCAGTAAAGATTGTCTTTAATAGATGCCAGTCTAGCCAGAACTGTGTAACTGACTAGCCTGCAGGGCCAGCTCGAGCAGTGGGCTTATAGCGGTTCTAGTTTTATCATATGGTAACACTTTTTACGACAGAACAACACAGAAATACAATGAAAAAGGAAAGCAACAACAACAATAACAACAAAAAGGCTATTTCTGAGAGGAGAGGGGTCAGACAATATGAGTATTCATACCACAAAATACTAAAAAAAAAAAAAAAAAACCACCAACCCCCCCCCCCAGAGTTGCTATACTAAGACTAGTCACTTACAAAAAGCTTTTCTCTCATTAATCTTAAATTTGAAAAGGCAAATGAGACAATGATCTTTACTGTCTGCTCAACCAGAGCCCACAGAGAGACAGAGGAAAACTGGGACTCTGGTAAAGTAAGGCATCTTATGGTGTTGCTGGCTGATCAGAATTCAGATTCTCCTCACTGTGGTTTTCAGAAGAGCAGAGAGGCTTTGAAGATCCTTCTAGCTACACCAAACTGTGAGGGTGAGGGGAAACCCTGGAAAGGTTACTGAAAGATCAACTCACAATACATGGTTATATAGAGGGCTATAATAGACTTTGGAGATGTCTTTGAAGGGGGGATGTTGGGAGGGATCAAAAATTGCCTATCGGGTACAATGTATACTATTTGGGTGCTGGATACATTAAAAAGCCCTGACTTCACCACTGTGCAATTATCCATATATCAAAAAACCACTTGTATACCCTAAATCTATTGAAATAAAAACAAATACTTATAAGGGGCCTTAGAGATCATTTACTCCGGCCCCTTGCCTCTATTGTAAATTCTCTGAATAACAGTTGACAATCTGACTGTGAAGGAGAAGTCAGAAAAATAAATAACATCAAGCATCATCACTAGTAAAGCATGGACTTCTGGGGTCATTTAGACTAGAGGCAAATATCCACACCTAGCTCAATGGACCCAGAGGGCATCTTGTTTACAAAAAAATTCTGTTGGTGGACAAATTATTTTCTGTATACTTGTGTTAAGAAGGCAAGGAATAATGCTAAAAGATTTCCATTCCAGATGACAAAAATAACAATAATTTGCTTTATGAAGTCATAAACCTACCTCTTCAGAATGACTACTTTTCTGAGTGTTTTAAATACATGAAAATTAACTGTATTACACACTTTTCTGAACAGAATTAAAATATAAATGTTAGGTATAGGAAATTCATACTTTTGAAAGTTTATGTTCACAGAGTAAAATTTTGTGGTAGCTTTTGGTACTTGGAATGCACATGCCTATAGACTTCAGGATTGCAATAGTAGGTATTTTCCAGGTTATCTTATGATATGTATTTACCCCAAGGGAAATGCATACATATGTATTTATGTATGTATATGTGCATATATTCACAATAAAAACAATGCAGGAATACCTCATTTTATTGCACTCCCCTTGACTGTGTTTTGCAGATACAGTGTTTTTCACAAACTGAAGGTTTGTGGCAACTCTGCATTGAGCAAGTCTTTTGGTGCCATTTTTCAAACAGTATGTGCTCACTTCATGTCTCTGTGTCACACGTTGCTAATTCTTGCAATATTTCAACGTTTTTATTATTGTATCCGTTATGGTGAGAGTGATTGGCGGTTTTTGATGTTACTGTTGTAATTGTTTCTGGGGTGCCACGAACAATGCCAATGTAAGATGGCAAACGATAAATGTGTGTGTTCTGACTGCTCCACTGACCAGCTTATCCTCCATCTCTTTCCCTCTCCTCAGGCCTCCCTATTCCTTGACACACAACAACGTTGAAATAGGCCAATTAATAACTCCAATAACCTTTATGTGTTCAAGTGAAAGGAAGAGTCACATGTCTCTTACTTGAAATCAAAAGTTAGAAATGATTCAGCTTAGTGTGGAAGGCATGAAGTGAAAGTGTGGAAGGCTTAGTGTGAAAGCAGAGATAGGCCAAAAGCTAGCCCTGTTGTGCAAGGAGTTAGCCAAGTTGTGAATGCAATGGAAAAGTTACTGAGACAAATTGAAGTGCTGCTCCCGTGAAGACGTTATTAATGTTAAATAAGAAAGCAAAACCCCCTTATTGCTGATATGAAGAAAGTTTTAGCAGTCTAGCTAGAAGACTGGACTAGGCACAATATTTTCTTAAGCCAAAACCTAATCCAGAGCAAGGCCTTAACTCTCTTCGATTCTATAAAAGCTGAGAGAGGTAAGAAAGCTGCAGAAGAAAAGTTGGAAGCTAGCAGAGGTTGATTCGTGAGGTTTAAGGAAAGCAGCCATCTTCATAACGTAAAAGTACAAGGTGTAGCAGCAAGTTATCCAGAAGATCTAGCTAAGATCATTGATGAAGGTGGCTACACTAAACAGATTTTTAAGACAAAACAGCTTTCTACTGGAAGAAGATGACATCTAGGACCTTCACAGCTAGAGAGGAAAAGTCAATTTTTGGCTTCAAAGCTTCAAAAGATAGGTTGACTCTCTTGTTAGGGACTTTAAGTTGAAGCCAATGTTCATTTACCATTCCAAAAGTCCTAGGGCCCTTAAGAAGGATGCTAAATTTACTCTTCCTGGGCTCTATAAATTGCAAAACAAAGCCTGGATGGCAACACATCTGTTTACAGCAGGCTTTACTGAGTATTTTAAGCCCATTGTGGAGACCTACTGCTCAGAAAATAAGATATTCAAAGTACTACTCCTCTTTGACAATGCATCTTGTCACTCAGTAATTCTGATGGAGATGTACAAGGAGATTAATGTTTTCATGTCTGCTAATACAACATCCATTCTGCATGGATGTGGAGCAAGAAGTGGTTTTGACCTTTAAGTCTTATCATTTAAGAAATACATTTTGGAAGGCTATAGCTGCCATAGATTCCTCTGATGGATCTTAGCAAAGTCAATTGAAAACCTTCTGGAAAGGATTCACCATCCTAGATGCCATTGGTGCAATATCATGACAAAACTTGAAGGGATGAGGAGTTGCTTCTTATGATGAGCAAAGAAATTGATTTCTTGAGATGGAATCTACTCCTGGTGAAGATGCTGTGAACATTGTTGAAATGACAACAAAGGATTTAAAATATGATGTAAACTTAGTTGATAAAGCAGTGGCAGGGTGTGAGAGGACTGACTCCAGTTTTGAAAGACTTTCTACTGTGGGTAAAATGCTATTGAACAGCATCTCATGCGACAGAGAAATCTTTTGTAAAAGGAAGAGTCAATTGATGTGGCAGACATCACTGTTGTCTTATTTTATGAAATCGCCACAGCTACCATAACCTTCAGCAACCACCACACTCATCAGTCAGCAGCCATTAACATGCAAAAAAGTCACAACTCCCTGAATGGTCAGATGATTGTTAGCAATTTTTAGCAATAAAGTATTTTTAAATTAAGATGTGATAGTTTTTTTAGACATAATGCTATTGCACATTTAATAGACTATTTAAATGTAAACACAACTTTTATATGCATTGGGAGACCAAAGAATTCATGTGACTTGCTTATTGTGATAGTCACTTTACTGTGGTGGTCTGGAACAGAACCTGCAATATCTTTGAGGCATACCAATATTGTTAATCCTTGCTATCTTACATTATGGAGGTGATCATTTCTTTTGTCCCTTTTACTTCCTGATTTTCTTTCTTTTGTTTTTCTTTTGCCTCCGTCACTTTATAACTTAAATTTTGAGATTCAATTCATTTTGGTCTTATTCTCTATTTACTGATACACATGCCTTCCTGCAGGAGAGTAGCAGAAGGGAGATGTGATACAAGCAGAATGACTCCTTAAACCATTTGGTTTTTCTTTAATTATTGAAGTCCCATAGGTATTGTTGTAGCTTTTTAAAAGTATAATAAATATTGTTTAATTAGAAAAAACCATTCTGTAAAATAAGTGATTTAAAAGTATTTGTGGCAGTCATAAGTTTCGTTTTCATTTAGCTGTAGCCAGTTTCAAAGCAACATTTTGGAAGACGCACTTCGTTAGGAGGCATGGAAACTGGGGTCTACTGTTATTTCCTCTACTTCTAATTCTGTGGCTTTGGGAGAGTCACTTAATTTCTTCAGTCCTCAGTGGCTTATCTCTAAATTGGGATAATATCTTATTTGCTGAAGTCAGGAAATTGTATAAATTGATATCTTTCTTTTTAGTTGCAAGAGCTATTATTACCTCAGTGTTTTATGGCTTTGAATTTTATAAATAAAGCCAGTAAACATTTATGAAATCATCACAGCCACCATAACCTTCGGCAACCACCACACTCATCAGTCAGCAGCAGTAAACATAGTAGATGTCTATATTTCCTAGACATATTTTTCAGAAATGCAAATGTTCTGTAAGATGTAGTACGTCTGCACTTTTAATGAAAAGTTCTTTCTGATGAAATATGCATTTTCAGATTTTTATTGCATTTCAAAAGGAAGGGATTTTTAAAAGCTGGTTCATATTTCAAAGAGAATGTGATCATCAGACTTAACTGTGTTTTAAGATGTTTAAAACTTAAAAAAAGCTATTTAATTTCATAAATACTGTTATTTTTTAAAAAATAAACAACTAATTATTTTGTTATTTGAGGCTACAGGGAAAGAGTTGGTTCCATCTAATAGGGCAGATAGTCATTTTTGCTTGAATCTATAGGAAAATCACAAAGAATGAATTATACAGCTGTCCGGGTGGCTTTCAATTATGGAAATTTGATTAGCTTAATTCATGGAGGATCCTTGAACTGTGGTAGCAAGATTCACCTCTTGGTCAGAGGACATTGTCTTCACTACTTACCTATAAGTGGTTATGGTTTGTGGATGAGTAAAGAGTTACTTTTAACCATTTGCCTGCAAAATTCAGAAAAGGAGTAAGAACTAGTGCGGAGATTTTCAGTATAGTCCTTCATCTCCCATGGAAGGGCTTTTTAAACTCTTACTTTATAGCCTACAAATTCCTCTTTCACTGGCTTGTGTGCTTAGAGCCCCATGAGCTGAGCAGGAGCATTTGCTCACATGGCATATGTGATGGCTCTAGGCTGTCCTGACTACCTGCGTGAATCTTGGGTTCACAAAAACAAAAGTTGAGAGAGGGGGCCTACGAAGTTGTTGGAACCCCAATTCCTACCTGCAAATTCAGAAATAGGTGCTTTAAGTGTGAATCTCATAGAAAACTTAGATTGGTCACTGTCATCCCTGAGAGAGAAAGGTGCTTTTTGTGATCTCGTAAGGAAGCTTCAGTTCACTTTTTTCCCCATTAAGACTTTGGAAAAATATATTATGAATACGAAAATAAAAATTTGTGCTTTAGAAAAAAATTATACATCATTCTGAGAAGGACATTGAACTCTTTCAGTGAAAACAAAATTGCCTTAGGCATGGATTCAGAAGATTGAAAAATTTCAAAGTACAGATTAAGTATCCCTAACTGGAAAATCGGAAATCCAAAATGCTTTAACATCCCAAGCTTTCTGAGTGTTGACATCATGCTCAAAGGAAATGCTCACTGGAACATTTCAGATTTCATATTTTTGATTTAGGGCTGCTAAACCAGTAAGCATAATGCAAATATTCCAAAATCTGAAATCTGAAACACTTCTAGTCCCAAGCACTTTGTATAACAGATACTCAGCCTATCATTAGAGTAGAGACTTCTGTGAGCTTCTCATGTATTTCTGGTCTAGCTTGGCACCTTTAATAGACACTCCCCACCCACTGCCAGAAGTCACAGGTGCTCTTAAAAGTGTATCTTGGTATTGCAGAGAGGCTTAGGGGAACATTCCATTGCAAATTCTCTCCATCTGTGCCTTCTATTCTGTCTAACATTTCCAGCTCACACTTGTCCTCTGACTCTGTGCCTAGACCCCGTGTTCTGATGCCTCCACTAGGCCGTCTGACTGCAGTTCCTTGATGAACCTTGGGTTTACACTGCAGTCCTCTAGCCAGTATACTTCACTCTGAGGCTGGCCTAGGCCTCTAGACTCTAACTCAGGTCAGTGATCAGGTTACTTGAAATAGCCATTATTTATGGTAAGTGGAAAACATCTTCACCTCTCAAGGCAGATGTTTATCAAGGTGCTAATAGTAATAAAAATGTTAATAAAAAGGAGCTATAGTTGCCTCAGTGTTTTATGCTATCAGTTGCCTATCATAACTAAAAAACAAACTATGACTTTTCTTTGCACTATTCAGCAAAATTCATTACTGGCAAGCATGTTTTCACTTAAAATATAGGTTCTTTTTGTAGTTAAAGAGAAGAGGTTTGCCTATAGAGAGAATATACTAAAATTTCTAAGCTGTGGCCTCTTTTCTGTAAGACTCTTCTTTGTCCTTTGTAAGGAACAATATTAGGGAAACGTATTTTGAGTATGAGAACAATTTCTTCTTAAAAGATAATATGCATATTAGTAAAAATTGTAAATGAAAATGAAAATATACAGGACTGCATAATTCTACCCAGTAATATTGGCTACTTTGCAACCTGTAATATAGAACCAGGATTCTTAAATTACCCTGTGGTTTTTATTGTGTGATAAATAAGGAAAAAGTGAAGAGAGCAGCATTCAAGTGTTTCAGCATGTTAGTAAATTCTTTCACTGGATCAATAGTAGAGGTAATCAAGGTAGCATTTAAATTAATTAAGCTTTCTTTGAGTTTAAATTAGACAACGTATTTTGGTTACTAGACAAAC